>JAAGAY010011849.1:106358-216406 GCA_011801015.1 Ardeotis arabs
AGAACGGGAGAGGTGCGGGGTGGCCGTGGGTGGGGGCGATGGGGGGATCTTGGTCGGCGGGGAGAAGGGCGTGGGTGGGGAGGAGAGCCTGGGGAGCCGCTGGCAGCGGCTGGGAGGGCCTATGGGGAGGGGATGAGGTGATGGGGAGGAAAGGCCTCTAATGTAAAGAAATAACTTCTTGTTCGCGCCGGCCTACGAGCCGTACTCTGAAAAAATGACACAACAGTATGCCCTGACAGAAACGCCTTTGGACCCTTCCATCGCTTGACAAAAAGCTTGACGTTATTATGTCAGATGTTCTTTATGATTAAAGTATAAGAAGAATGCTTGCTGTTTATGCCCATGAGTTGTTATCTCTCCGTTGGGCATCCAGTGTTTCTTATCTTGCCCAGCATCTCCTGGCAGAGGAGGTATGGTGCTGTCTGGAAATACACGTGAATAAAGGAGGCATGTGTGACAGGTTTAGGGTGCTAACTCTTCGTTTTTGTCTGGTAGGAGAGACCTGAAATGGGAAGTTCACCGGCTGAATCAGTGGCAGGTCACTTGTGATTTCAGCTCTTTAATTTGAGTGGGAATATGTCATCTGTTTTGGGCCTCTGTGAGGTCCGTGAAGCCTACTAAACTGGGATGGGGTTCTGCTGGGATTTTCTGGAAAGTCTTTTTTTTTCTCTCCAGACTTCAGGAGCTTGCTAAAGAATAAGCAGATGTTGCTAAGGGAAGAAAGATCTGGAGCTCAAAGGCACTTAAGTTAGTGTGGTTTTGTCATGAGGCAGGAAACAAGCAGCCGACAAGCTTTATGCAGCTTGTCTTTCTTGTGTCCCACACTGCAGTTCAACCCTACAATAAAATAATGGTCGATGTTGGCTGGACATTGTACTAGACCTAACCCCTCAATTTGTGCTTAATGGCTTGTGTGTCACGTGAAGAATCTGATAGGTCTGGCAGTTATTTGCATAACTCCTGCAGATCTCCATCTGGGGTTTCAGAAAACCTCACTGTAGCAACTTGTGAAGCTGTTTTTCTGAGGTCTGTGTGAACTTCTAATAAATGTTACTGGTTGGTGTGTATGTCTTCGGAAAATAAGGCATGAGAATGCTTTGCTGCTTTCTCCACCCCCACCCCCCTCTGTTCTGCAGGGTTCTACTTACTTCTGATGTCAGATGTGAGGACAGTAACTCTTGAACATAACAATACTTATTTTCATTACTGTTAATGATTTACATTTTTTGCTGTATCAGTTACACATGCAATGCAGCACATTAAACATGTTATACATCAGTAATATACTAGGGAGATGCCTTCATAGCAGTTACAAGCTATTGGGTTTTGAGCATTTGTGTTAGCTTGGTCCTTGTGTGAGCAACCAGGCTGCAGTGTCCTACCAGAGTCAGTGGGTCCTGGTTATTGTGGGGTGTGCTTGTTTTTCGTTGGGAGGAGGAGGTGCCCTGTTCTGGCTCAGGCTACTGCAGCTTTGTGTCATAATCTTCCCATTAAATTGTAGGAGAAGCTGTCCTAGCTATGTGGAAGGGAGCATTTTGAGAAAGATATTGAAGGACAGCCAGCATTGCCTGTCTTAAGATAGGTTTCCAGCCTGAGCTGTGATTGCACAGGCAATCAAAATTGATCTAGCTGCTTCTAACAAGGGGAGGGCGTCTTGCTGCCTGTGCCCCTGTCAGCTGTGTTCTTCCTGCAAGCTCTCTCTCTCATCCAGTGTGGCCAATGATTTTTTCCTTCTGGTGGTTTAATACATTAATTGATGATTTGTTTAGTTTAGTGTATCTTTGGGATATGCTAGTTTGCTATGCAGTTAGTGTGTTCCAATAGCTCTCAGAGGGATTTGTGACCCCAGTGGTGTCGGTGTGTAGGAAATGCATGGCCATGGTAAAGTGAAGGCCTTCACATGTGATCTTCTGGCTCAGTAAACAGTGAGCTACCTGGATCTGCTCTACCCAGAACTGTGTCTTAGGTAGAATCAGGGCTGTGTGTCATACCAGCTGTCCTTGTCTGAAAGCACAATTAAAACAGTTCAAGAAACTTTTGGAGAAAGTGGTGTGTTGGTCTGGGCTTTTTTTCACATGTTGTCTTGTCTATAGGGAGTCACGTTTTAAAACTAAATATTATTTTGAGAGGTATGTGGAGTAATTCTTTAAAATTTCCTTGTTTACCTGTTTTTTTTTTCTGAATCCAGAGAAGAATGAAGTTTTACTTTGGTAAGGGGGTCATTTGAAAAGGTGTGCATTTTTTTCCCATCTGTCCACCAGTTACTGTAAACACTTTTCTGAACACAGAGTTTTATTAATTCCAGATAACTTTTATTTTTCTTTAAATAAAAAGAAAACCTAACAGAAAAGCATGTTATTTTGCTGAAACGTCAATGTTACAAGTCATATGTATTCACTACAACAAAATTGTAAAGACATGAAAAACACAATAAATGTGAGAATGAGACCAGAACATTCTGGAAATGAAAGTTACGTATTCTGTCATTTTGACAAGTCTTAATTAGGCTTAAGTGTTTCATAAGAGATTTCTTATAGGACTGAATAGAAAATAGATGTTGTACAAATGAAAGGCATTGTTAGAAATCATGGCCAAAACCACATAAAAAACTGTTTGGATAAAACCCAACATTTTCGAGGACTGACACTGCAGAGCTACTTGCTATGTATCTGTTTTTTCTCAGTGAGTAAACATTGGTATGAATGTTGTCTAGAATTGCAAATAATATTTCCACTTATCATTGGAATAACTAGTTATATTCATGCGACATAAGAGCGTACTGAGTGGTCAGCTAGTTTGGCTTTTTATAATAATTTCAGTACTGAGAGTTACTACAAATTCCAGTATAACTTATGTATGTTGTTTGAAATATGCCTTGGTAATCTGTCTTGGAAATGGGAAAGAACTTCTTCATTTTGGGTTGTGAATTGCTAAGAATGGAATGCATTTCTAGTCTGTATTTCTAGTCTTGAACATGTGCCTTATCACACGGAAGCTTAGGGAGGGAGCCCAAAGATACTCGTGAGACCTGCTGTGATGCTCCTGTGCAGAAGATGCTCCTTGTTGTGGTCTAAATACAGGCATTTGTCTGTTCATGAATTCCCTTTACTGAAATAGTAATAGCCCACTGCTTTACATGTGAACTTAAACCTGTATCTGCACTTAGAATCATAGAACGCTTTGGGTTTGAACGGATCTTTAAAAGTCGTCTAGTCCAACCCCCCTACAAGGAGCAGGGACATCTCCAACCAGATCAGGTTGCTCAGAGCCTCATCCAACTTGGCCTTGAATGTTTCCAGGGATGGGGCATCAACCACCTCTCTGGGCAACCTGTTCCAGTGCTTCACCACCCTCAGTGTTAAAATTTTCTTCCTTATTTCTAGTGTAAATCTACCTCCTTCTAGTTTAAAACCATTATCTCTCATCCTACTGCAACAGATGTTGCTAAAACGCTTCTCCCTACCCTTCTTATAAGCTCCCTTTAAGTATTGAAAGGCCACGACAAGGTCTCCCTGGAGCTTTCTCTCCAGGCTGAACAGTCCCAACTCTCTCAGCCTGTCCTCATAGGAGAGGTGCTCCAGCCCTCTGATCATCTTCATGGCCTCGTCTGGATTTGCTCCAACAGGTCCACGTCCTTCTTACGTTGGAGACTCCAGAGCTGTATGCAGTAGTCCAGGTAGGGTCTCATGAGAGCAGAGCAAAGGGGCAGAATCACCTCCCTCAGCCTGCTGGCCACGCTTCTTTTGATGCAGCCCAGGATGCGGTTGGCTTTCTGGGCTGCAAGGTCACGTTGCCGGCTCATGTTGATCTTCTCATCCACCAGCACTCCCAAATCCTTCTCCTCAGGGCTGCTCTTGATCCATTCTCTGCCCAGCCTGTATTTGTGCCTGGGATTGCCCCAACCCATGTGCAGGACCCTGCACTTGGCCTTGTTGAACTTTGTGTGCATTGAACTTCTTGTGCATTGTCCCATTAATGATGACAAAGACCTATGTAACTACTTGGAGAAATAATATCTTATTTTATTTTTTTTTTCCCATGAATTCCATCTTTTGCTGAAATAGAATAAATCTGTTATGCCCTGCAGCTCTTTAGTAGACTGATTGGTGTTTTTCCTTTGCTTTTTCAGTCCAATTGTGTTCTGTCCATTTCTTCCTCAGGCTATTCCTATTGTCTCTGTCTTTGCAGATCTGAAATACTACCTAGAAAGAGAGAGAAATTAATTATATATTTGCTCATTTTGGAAGCGGGGTGGAATACAGTTCTGATATCACTCTGTCAGAAATAATGTAACAGGCACGAGGAGAAGGGACATTCTTGTAACTGGAACAGTGACTGAAGATTTGGCTGAACTTACAGGAAAGGAAAAATTGTGAATTTTTAGGGATTAACTATCAAATGGTATGAAAAGTGATGTTAGTGCCCATTTTTTCATAATACAAGAACAGGAGAGCTGTCAGTGTTGTAAAGAGAAAACTTAAAACTGATAAAGGAGAATAGACTAGGTACAGTTATCACGTGGAGCTTGTTACCAGAGGAGATGGAGGCTAGAAGCATAGCAGAATTTTAAGAAGGATGGTAGGAATATCCAGTTTTAAAATTTAAAAATTTAATAAATACACCAGCAACTGTAAAAGGTAGTTTCTGTTTTTCCTGAGTTTGTAGTTTAAATAACCTCTAGCTGACGGGAGGTAGGAAAAAATTTTGCCTGTGGCTGTATTATTTTGTAATTGCCTACTTAAGAATTTTCTTCACTTGTCTCTGAAGCAGCTGGAACTGGTCACGGTCAAAGATAATCCCATCTAGTCCAGAAACCTATTGGCAGCTCCTCTCTCCTTAGGCTTGCCAAAACATCATGGTAACTCTTTTGCCTTCAAACATAAACAAGACTAATTTTTTGTAGTGGTGAGGGCTGTAAATTTTTTCTTTAAGGCCCAACTTCTGTGAAATTTATGTTTCTTAGAGTTGAGAGGTCTGTAGCATCCTCTGTTTTCTGACTAATCCTGTATGATGATCCTAATCTTTAAATACAGCTCCTAATAGCAACAACTATTTGATAGCAGGGTAGAAGGTATAACAATGCTGTAAAAATTCAGTTCAGGTTTGGGTACTCACCCTATTTTACAAGCTTTTGAGGATAGATTTAAATGGTAATGTGCTTTTACTCTTTCCTTTGGTGAGGTACCTCGTCTATCTGTTCCCTGTGGTTAAGACCTTTTTGTTACCACATTTAAATAATTTGACTCAATTACCTAATCCCTATGTAAGCCATATGGACATGATGTGTCTTTATCATTTCATGGTAGCCAGATCACACACAGGGTTTCAAGTCTGCTATTGCTGGTCAAGCTAATGGGTCTAACATTTAGGCTTACTTATCTGGAGTAGGTTCTCGTATTGTTACATCCAGAATTTCTGGGGTTTGTTCCTATGTAAGTGTTGACCAGGAGCCTGTGTTAAATTTTCTGTGTCCTTTTTGAAACCACTTCATAAGCATTCAGGTTTTGTTAGGCAGTAGGTGAGTTTTCACTGTGACTTGCAGATTCTCTGGTAGGCCTTCTATATTCTGTATAAATAGCTTTGAATGACAAGAGTCGAGTTCTGGTCTTCAGAGAATCTTCTCATCTTTCTTCCATAAGTGTGTTTAATACAGCATTACATACTGGCAATGATGTCTTTAGAGCTGTATGTGGCTACTAGTGGCTACTACTCTAATCGTGTTGTGGGGGAATCTTTCTTTTTTGTAGGTAAAATTACTGCTCTTTTCACCCACTCTTTATGATGGCCAGTTGCCTGGGCCCAGTTTTACCTGTCTTTTCTTCTTATGGCTTTATGAACTGACGACTTTGCCATGCTGCTATGACACCAAGCACAGCTTTCCACTGTGTTGAGGTGGGAAGAGGTGATAAATCATTGGGAAGAGGTCATGCTTGACTGAAGAGTAATGTCATTGCAAAAGTGTCTCTTTCTATTTGCTCTAGAAGATAAATTAGCCTTTTGACTTCTTTTAATACATCCAGTTACTGTACGACAATGTAGAGAAATGAGTATGAAGTATTTACTGGGTGGGGTTCTTACCTGGAGCACAAAATCTCTAGCATATTTGTTGGCTTGAGCTGTGGAATGTGCCACTGTGATTTTTTTGTGCTTGAGAAATAAATAACAGAATGGAGTAAATTTGTTTCATTGCTTTGTTCTTTTTAAGCCCTTCCTTTGTAAATATTTACTGCTAATATCATAAAGTGTGACTTTTTAAAAAAAACTTTTTTCCCATCTTATTGTTTGTTGAGTTATCTTGTCTTCCTCGCCACACTGTATGACTGGACTTGGGATTAGGAAGAGAATGCTGTGGTCAGCCCATGGTAAACACTAAAATGTGGTGTTCACTGTAATTGTTCACAGTATGTTTAGTCCATAGAGGAAGAGAATTCAAGGACTTTTGATAAATGAAACATATATATTAACTTTTTAGAATTAAGTTAAATTTCTGATGTCATGCAAAAAGTAAGATATGGAGGTCCACAGTAAGAACTACCATGTAGTCTTGACTTTGTCCAGTAGTGAGAATGTGTAGTAAACAAAATATATGGTCAGGTGTGATGGTGTTTGTAATTTTAAAATTGAAGTTTTTAAGAAGACATTGGCTTTTAATAGTAAATTTCTCATTATGCCTCTGTAGCATAGTTAAAATTATTTGGAAGCATAGATGCTTTCAGTGCGTATTTCCAAATGCAGGGTAAAAGGTTTTTATGGAGCTGAAATACATTTTTTTTTTGTTATATCTCTTCATCTATTTCAAAAACATTAACAAGCTTTCAGGTATATGAACAGTTCTTTTTGCTTGCTTGAAAGCTTATCTCTATTTACCACTTGTGTCCTTTCAGAAGTCTTTTTATTTTTTTGGAGGGAATAGTTACAGTTCCTTGTAATGTAATTTTAAAAAATGTGCTTGTGGTTGTATATTCCAAACCCCTGGGTTTTATTGTGACTTGATATTTGAGGTTTTATTTAAATCGTTCTCAATACTGAACTGAACATAGACACTGAAACAACTATTCCTAGCTATATTGTTTGGACCAATTTTGCCTGTGTTTTGGTAGAGTTTTTCATACTTACGTACGACTGTTAGGCACTCATCATAATTAGGTTAGCTACAGTTAATTTTGACTGTTGGTGTGATTCCACACAGCTGTTTAAAGGCTCGAATGTGGTAGCAGTGGTAGTTATTTTGCTTATTGCTTATTGTTTTAACCTAGTGGCAGTTCTGGTTGCATCAGGCATAAGCTGCTGTTAAGTTTCCTGGACTTGTAAAGGTAACAGTCTGCTGCATTCCTTGCTGCTTCTGCAACGCAGACACTGTAAAACTAATTGTCTAATCCCAAATAATAATGAAGTAACTTCAGGTAACTTGCATATAACAACAAATCTTTTACTTTGATTTCACTTTTAGCAGTGGGTGGTCATGCTTTTCTCATAGGGGTATGTTACTTGTTTTCAAGTTATCAGTAATCCTATTGGAGCTTTTCCAAGTGCAAGTTTAAGTTTCTGTCAGGCACTGACAGCTCTGTGCAGTCCCAGGTATCGGAAGTGTGAGTATTTTCAGTCTCTTCTGTTACTTACAGGATAGTATGTTAAGAGTTGCCTTCAATGGATGAACACGCTGAATGTATGAGTGGAGGAAGGTGGAGTGTGGGCTGTATTTAGAGCTTCCTCTTAGAAGTGAGGTGCATGTCATACTTCTCCCTTGCAGAGTTTGGCTCTAGGATTTTTGTTGCACAGTGCTACACATTTTGCAATCACTAAAATGTGTTACTTTCTCCTTGTGGCTGAACTACATATGGGGTTTGAGGTGTATTTCTGACTGATTCTATAAAAATATTTGTTAGAGATGCAGGCATACATAATGATGCAGTGTTGACGGTCTTTGGCTCTAGGAAGAGAGCAGTAGAAATGAATTCAGTTTGAAAAGCACATGCACGCTTAGATTTTGGAATACTCCAGGTTTCTGATTCAATTTTGGGTTATGTTTGCATATTCTTCTATACTTTTATGAACTCAACTTCCTAGTTCATTTTGACATTTTAATAGGCTAGGAATTCAGGTGGTGATGAATGAGATGAATATAAATCACAGCCTAATGATTTTTAAATTACAATGAGCTTTCATCAAACACAGAAAAGAATTAAAATATTACTTAAACTTTTCTTGTTGGTTTGAGCTTTTAGAACTTTGTTAAAATAAGGGAAAAATAGAGGATTTAAACTTGTATGAGAAGAAAGGCTTCTGACTTTTAACCAGCAGCAACAGTTGGCATCTCTGTAATATATTAAGTAATGGTAAATACTCTTCCTAAACATAATATTGTAAAGTAAGGGAAATGAAAAAAGAATTCCAAGCAACAAAACACAATTTGACAGAGTGGGTCATGAAGGGCAAATGGTACTATTGGAAAACATCTATAAAAGGTGCTGGTAAAAAATTTCTGTGTGATGCAAGAAGCTATTCTTTCTAGGCAGCTACTGTCAGCTTCAGAGAAAGTAGAGAAAATCATGAAAGGGGTGTCTCTGCCATTTATTCAAGCAACAAACAAAGTGAGAAAGGGGAAAGAGAGAGAAAAGATTGGCCAAGACATCTCAGTCTTTTGGCAGTGGGTATTCACTACATGATTGGAATCCACTAAAATCTTAAATCCTGTTGCTAAAAAAAAATTCAAAAACCACTAAACCCCAGTGCTGTTTGAAAGAAGTATTTGACTGAATCTACTTTTGCTCCTCCGTACCATAACTGTATTGGAATTCATACTGAACACAGAAGACTTTGATCTGCAAAAGTATATAGCAAAGTATTCTGAAGAGGAACTTTCAGAAGCAGTTTTAGAAGATTTTAAAGATGCTGCCTGCAAAGTTGTTCTAAAGGACTCCATGGAACTGCTGACTAAATGTGCAAAAAGATGTCAAATTATGTTCCGTTTTACGAAACTAAAATATATATATATATATATATGTGTGTAAGAAGACATTGAACTATTCCTGCAACTTGTTTACAGGTTGTCATCTCATAGGAAACATGTGAATGTCATTACCAGGTACTGAATTACCAGGTGCATGTTGAGTTTTTAGAGAACTCTTAAGTGTTAACTTAAGGATCTCTTACTTGAGTTGTAACTTCCAGTTCCAGTTTCAGCATTGTGTATGCATAAATTAGATTATTTTTCTCTGGAGGCATTATCTTTCTTTTGTCTATGTTGAAGCTCATCTGCCACCTTTTTGTGTACTCGCTTATTTTTGAAAGGCTCTTTTGAAGTCATGGCATCTGACATCCTGAAAAAGCTGTCTTGCCAGAGGATCAGACTCAAACTTAGTGTAGTTCAGAGTGTAACTGAACAACAGGCTGGAAGATGACGTGTAAGTTTCTAGCTAATGTTTTGGAAGGCCTGTATCATAAAAGAAAACAGTTCTTCAGGTTCCCAGTCCCTTCCTCCATTAGCACTTGTTTGTATATAATCTTCTTGTACAGAGGTTTGAAGTATTTCACACTTTGGACGGTTCTGATTGTGAATTTATCTTGCACCTCATTTTAGTTTATTGTCCTGGTACCGTGTTCGTTCTCATTGCACATGTGCTGCCTCACTTCCAAGCTCCCATCTGGAGTGAACCAAATGACCTGCCTCCTACAGGCAATCTAAACTTCCTCGACTGGTTCTTGAGGAGAGATGTGAACTGCATCATGTTGGCTATCGCTGCTTGGATGGTCCTGCGTTTTAGTAAGAATCACAGTTTCATCTTTTCATGCATGTCCCTGGGCATGCAGCACGTGCTCCTGGTCATACTCTAAAGGTATCATAGTGGGAGCCTGCAATGCAGTTTTCTTACTTTTGTGTAGGTCGAGGTGAATATCCTTAAAAAAAAATTAAGAGGTCTTAGGGCTCTAGACAGGCACTTGGGACCACAGGGGTGCACCTGTACAAGCATTTCAGAATGGGCTTTGGACATGTATCTTCTGATTGTCCCTTACATCCTTGTGCTGTGCTTTACTTTGCTTTGAAAGTGCCCTTGGAGCACACTAAATTCCTTTTGGATGAAATTTAGCTGGAGGGTGCACTCTGGATATGTACATGATGTGCTCCAACAAGGGGTGTTCAGTCTGTGGCACTAGACCACCCCCAGTCCCCTCTGAAACATGTGGTAAGAATGTCTGATCCCCTGCATGGGCTGCTTTGCTCTGCAGATCTGCTCCTGTTGCACTGTGCTACTTGCACAGCTGAGGGACTTGGGCTGAGCCCTAAGTGCTGTAGTTCTGAGCAATGAGCCATGAAAAGTGCTGTGCCAGGGCTGTTGTGGACATGAACCAACCCGTACCAGTTGTCTTAGGGTTTCTGTCCACAGTGTGGTCTGGAAAAAAGGCGTGGAGGTGATCTCCAGGACTTGAGTTTTTTCTGTTACAGCCTAGTACTGCCTGCTGCCTGAAAATGCGAAGGTTGGTCATGGGTTATGCCATGTTCCAGTAAGAGCATGACACAATCTAACTTGACAGCTAGTGATGGATCCTTGTAGGAGTTGCCTTTGCTCCTCATCAAGAAACCAAAGACTGTAGTGGTACTCCAACTGCAAAACCAGCATAACTGAAAAAAAGGATTTTAGGTCATGGAGCAATTGGCTGTCTCATTAACATCAATTTTGGAATTGGGTATAGCTCATCCTGCTTGATTTTTCACTAAAACAAGGGGAAAAAACTCAAATCTAATGGAAGCATTCTAGGAACATACAATGCCTCGACTGAAAGTAGCAGCAAACAGTGGAGGGCAGATGCCGAGTGCTTCTTGTCTCTGTGTCCCAAACTGGTGTCCTAGAGGTGGAGTGGGTAAACGCGGTGCAGAATCCTGGAGCTGGGTGCCGGGTGACCTGAGCTGAGCTTGGCCCAGCCGGAGCATCAGTGGGGGAGAGGCTTTGCACAGCGTTACCGGTATCGACCCATTATGAAGGTCAGCCATAAGTGTAGCTGAATTTCAGTAGAATGTTTCGTAGAGTCTGAAAAGTGATTCAGATGAAGTTTAATACAAGAACAGAAATGTATTTAGGACAGGTGATAATAGTGTACCTAATCATTTTTACCTAATAATATGCCTTCTGGGATCAGTTTTGGGACTGGCTGGCTGGTTTTCCCTGTCCGTTACAGATACTCATTCCTGGTCGTAACACAGAAAGTAACATTGTTCTCGGGAAACTTTATTACTATGCTAGAGTGGGAGTATCATTTCTGTGGAGATGTGTATCTTGCAGGAAGGTTAGGAAGTACAGAATGAAACAATTGAGATAAAACATGGCACAAAGTAAATGTGCTTTTGCTATAAGATTGGGAGATCATAAACTGTAAATGACAGGAGAGAAACCTTGATGTTCTGGTTAATCACAAAATAAGTGTGGACTGTCAGTGTAAAGTGACGAGGAGAAAAGTGAGTGCAATTTCAGTTACTGTTACTTGGCAGTGGGTGCTCCTGTGGGGTATTTCTCCTCGTCCTGATTGACAGTATTGGAAGAGGAGATACTCCTAAAAGAATGAAACAGGTAGAGATCGGCTCGCTGTTCTTGTGCAGGTGTGTTTGTACAAGCTATAAAAGAAAGCACAGAGTACTAAATGACTGTGAACATGTGTGATTTGTAAAAAAGTTTGTATATGTTGACAGTAAGGTGCTAGTACAGCTTTCTGGGGTGAATAGGAGTCGCAGACCACTGAATAAGATAAAGGTGAAATGTGTTCAGTTTATTGAGAGGTTTCTAGAGGACTTATGGTACCATGTATTAGATATGATTGGACAGGTGCTTCCTTCCAAATATCTTTTTCTGTGGCTAAGTTATATGTGGAGAATTTATCTGCTCTTAAAAATGGCATAGGATGACTGGCATGGTACAGCTGAGATAACTTGCTAATAAATATCTAAATATCAACTCATCTGTTGGCCATTGTGATGTGATACTTCTTTATGAATTGAGCTGCTTTAGAAACAAGCCTCCTCTCTCACTCTGACACTGACACCTACAGAGGCAATATATAGCTGTAGCTTCCAAATGCTATGGTGGTGAGATACTCTTGACAGACTTTTGTGAAGCCAATGGGGTGACTGCTATTGATTTTACTGGCAATTTAAGCTTCTGAAAGCCAATAAAGGGAAGATATTTTAGGAGGAGCTCACTAATGTGAAATAATGCCCTTTGAAATGTGCTTAAAAGAGTGCTAGCTCCCCACTCCGAAAATAAACTGGACCTACCTTGAAGGGAAGTAAAGTACCAAAGTGTTCCTCTAACTGGGAAAACCACAGGAAACTTGTTTTGAATGTAAAGGGAAATTTCAGAGAACTGCTTGCAAAATGAAAGGTCAGCAGAAAAACCCGATGAATCACAATGTGAAAAGACTGGAGATCTGAGAATTATTGGAGAAGCAAAAACCATGACAGCAGTGCTGGGATGCAGCTCTAGGTGCACTGCTTTAGAGAAGGTGCATCGGTGTGGGCAGCTGACAGGTTCAGCTAGACTGAGCACAGCAAATTATAATTTAGTGGTTCGGGGTGGAGGAGTTTGATGTTGAATATAAGTTGCTTGTACTCTTTTTGCTGTATGAGGGACATTACATGTATCTGTATTTTGAGGCTAAATGTTGTACACAGTTCAGTGGTATGTCGATGTGTTGGTATTTTTCCCCCTCCTTGTTTGTTAGTGGACTGTAAGTAAGATCTGTGAACTTTGTTTTTGTGAAGCAGTATGTTTGATTAGGTTTTGCACAGAAATTAGATACATGCCTTAGATGAGAATTCTTCTGAGTTTGGTAGCTTTCTGGGGGAAAGAGTAGGTTAAGTTGGATTTTAATTCAAAGCTGAAACATACACGCATATGGGAAACTTGATTTGGGTAATGTTAGTTTGTGTTCTCAAAATCTGTCTGTTACGTTGTAGAGGTTTACAGAGATCATAAAATGTGGTTGTAACATGCTTGTCATTTGAAGGACTTGGGTATTGCTGTGATAATTTAGAGAACAAAACGAGTTGGTAGATAGGGATCATTTGCAAAAATAATTATTAAAATGTATCTTTAATTAAAATTATATATTTTTAATATTTAAGAACTTGCTTTAGAAATATGGCAGATATTGTGTATGTTTAGTGACTCATTTGACAGTGTGATAGCACTATAATTGAGATAACAGACAAGACAATAAGAAAGGCTGGCAAAACCGAAAGAAATCCGTAAGATTAAGTAAAACAAAACTGAAGTGTAACTGTAGTAGATATAAAGGAAATAAAAGGCTACTTATTTGTGGATAAATGAACCTTTTAAACAACATAAAATCAAACATGTTTAGTGTTGTGGAGAAAGAAACATCTGTCACTAGTAACTGCCCGTTTTTCCTGAGGGGATTAGCAGCAGGACGGTCTGTGTAGTGCAGGGAGAACCATGACAAGCACTGATCACCTGAATAGAGACGCCACCACAATTGACATTGCTGGAGATACCAAGCCTGGAATTCTCTTTTTCCTTAGGATTTCTTCCTTGAGTTTGGTATAGGCATTGTTCAGTGAGTAGAGAATTATTTTTCACCTCCCTGAGATCTGTGAGAGCAGGAAAGCCCTTCCACCAGAGCTTCCAGGACTGGAGCTTGTAGCACAGGAGATAATTTTCTGGAGCATCGTAATTCTGGTAAATGCGACTTCTGGATTTGCAGTCTCATGCTCTGCTAAACATTTATTTTTATGTGTAACTTGGGGTTTATATTATTTTTAAAAGAGAGTGGAGAAAATTGAAAAGTCTGCTTTTCACAATTTTAATTTTTGAATATCAAGTGGCAGAGGGTGAAGATCCAGGTGTCTCTAGATGAGATAACATTAATGTTAGTCCATTGTGAACGTGATTAGGAAAATCATGGCTGTTTCACAAGTGTCTATTATAATCTTTTACGGGATGTGTAACTTCTGTTGCAGTGGTCATCCTCAGCAGGACTGTAGCAGATGTTAAGTTGTAGTATATTTTTACATTCATCTATGAAACATCTACTGTTGATGCAATTAGAAAAGCTAAGTGCTTATCTGAAGGACCACTGCCTGAGCTAATATAACACATTTGTGCTCCTAAAGAAGTTCAGAGGATGTAACATAAGCTGTGAGTTTCCTTTCCTGTATGCTGGGTCCGTTAACATTGCCATAGCCTGGTCTTGCTAAAAATAATTGCCTGGGTTTGAGCTGATAAGGCTTAAACAACTGTATGATGGTCATAGTGTAACGCTGCTGGGGAGGGTCCCGCTCCTGGTTTTGGGGGAAGAATGAGAGGGTCATGGTGGAAATTATGAACTGTTTTTCTCCATAGCTTGATCCAGAGCCTGTGTGTAAGTTTTTAATTATTACAGCTCAAAGATATTTGTAAGACTTCACAAAACTTTTGCATGGGAAGTGTGAGTAGAGTGTCTTTTGGGACAAGTGCACTTTAACTATGTGGAAGGGTGTGGAAGGCTGTGGTCTTTTTCCAGCCTTATTTCTTGAGTCACTTGGGAAAGTGCAAAGGGGTTTGAGTCACATGTCAGCCAGTGCTGTAGCCCAGACTGTAATTTAGAAAACACAAACCCGTATTTGACACTGATAACTTATGTTTTGGAAAAGTATTAGAAAGATGAGAAGGCCGTGGTTTTAGTACTGTAACTGATCACTGCTTCAAAATTGTGGTGGTTTGGAGATGTTTTGCAGGTAGAAAATGTTGAATTTGTTTAGAGGTAAGGATCTAAGTACAGCTTGGTATTTGTGATCAGTTGGCACTGCTACCCAGGTTGAGGGTTAGTTAAAATGTTTGATTTAGCCCTGGTAATTTGCTTTTGCTGCTGCTTCCTCTGCACCAATAGCTACCCTAAGAGCTCTTACAATAGAGAAATTTTATCTGATGTTTCTGCAGAAGTTTACGCTTGCTTGTTTCTTTTTGTCAAATTATAATCAGATGACTAGGAAGAGAGGGAATGGAGAGTTGATATTCTTCATTTGTATTGATTAGGGTGAGAATATTGTGAAACGTGTATTTAAGGTAATTATAAAGTGTTGGCTTCACATACGTTCATGTTGTATTGCTGTATTTGCAGCAGTATTTTCTGCATGGTCTAGTCAGCAGGAGATAAGCCAGATGCCTACATGACAGAATATATTTACATAAATAATAGCCTTTTCGAATAACTTCTCCATTTATTTTGAGCCCTGTAGCAATGGAATGACTTTCCAGAAAAGTTTTGCCTGTGATGTGAATTCTAATCATGTGAGAAGAGGCACTAGAAATTAGAGAAATACCAAATGAAGAATCAGTGTATCAGCACTATAGCTCTACTTTTGTCTTTTGTCTTTGAGATTTGTGTGAAGATAGTCTTCTTTGAACCACTTGTTCCTTTTTCAGTTTGTCATAATGCATGTTTGCATTTAATTGGACATGTTTACATTTCAGATTTTGATACCAGCTCTAGAAGATGCACCACAAATCAGGGATGTTGCCTTCAACTGCTCTCTGCAGATTGATTTAGATCTCATGCTTTAGCATTTGCAGCTTGGTCTTGCTTTATATGCTAGACGGGGTTTATGCCAGCCTAATTGGTTGCTGGCATTCCTGAATTTCACAGCTGCTGTATTCAGCTGTGTACTAGAAAAATATAATGGAATACTGTTTGTGGAGAGCAAGAGGCAATTGTAAAGATGTAAATGTGCTTTCTAGCACTTCAATAACGTGTAAACTTTTGGTAACACAAAGAATTTTTAGGAACAAGTTTTATGGGTACATTGCCAGTTTAAACATTATAGTATACATTTTCCATTTAAGCTGAGAATATTTGGAAGATGGATATAACTTTTATTTTTGTTAGTATTTTTTTATATTATTCATTCCTGACTTTCTTGGCAAGGGAATGGATGAAATTTGGCACAGAGACGGAAGATTTATTGTGATTCTTTTGTTACAGCATGCTGGCTTAGTGTGTTTGTTGGAGTGTTCAGTATTTTCTATTCATTCATCAGCCTGCTTTGATCTCCTTTCTCTTGTTATGGCAAAGATCGAACCTTTTTTAATTATTGTTTGTTCTTTGTTTAAAGTAATAGGGCACAGGAGCAGCTAATAGAACTTATATGATGGCTCTGTGACTAATACAATGTCACAGGTTTGTGAATAGTGCTTTTCTTAAAAATGTATAAATTTTTTTTAACATACTAAAGATTGTTATAGTGTTGTATACAATATGTTTTGCTAAACTTAAATTTTTCATATGTTGTTTTTCTCTTGATTCTGGATTGACAGTTGAGAGAAGCCTTAAAACAGTAGCAGAAGATTATACCAATGTAAGCTTGAGGAGTCTTCCAGTTCCCACAGTTTTTGTATCCTTGCTGTCCCAATGTGCTCTTTGTAGAAGTGGCAGGAGTGGCACTGCTACAGGAAGACAGTGGCTTCTGTTGCTCATTGGCTGATGGACCAGATAGGTAATTGAAACAGTTCTACAACAGGGTATTCTTGCAGAGGATTAAGTCTCTAGAGGTTATTAAATGCAGAAAAATTAACGGAGAGGTGTATTGAGGACTTCGCACAAAGAAAACTTGCACAAAAACACTCTTCCAAGGAATTATGTACAAGAGTGTCACACTTG
The DNA here is from genome assembly GCA_011801015.1 of Ardeotis arabs. NCBI lineage: Eukaryota > Metazoa > Chordata > Aves > Otidiformes > Otididae > Ardeotis > Ardeotis arabs. The sequence goes on from JAAGAY010011849.1 coordinate 123,003, forward strand.
ATGAGTCTGCTTCAGCCCAGCCACCAGCAGAATTTGGTCAGGGTCCTGTGGGCAGAACATGTTCCTGCATAATCTCCTTTGGGTGAGGGGAAAGGGAGGAATGCCTGTGCGTGGAGGGGAGGGCATGGCAGTGGTCCATGCCCACGTATCTCCTGGCAGCAGCTCAGTGGGGGAATCCAGACCAGACTGTCCCTGCAGAGCTCACAGCTGGGGTTCCCAAGAGAGTGGTGCTCCGGAGGCACAAATGAAAGGGTTTGTTCAGACAAAACACAAGTCAGGGAAATAAAAACTAGCTAGAGGAAAGGAACCTGCTGAAGCAAAGGGGGGGGCTTTTTTTTTTTTTTTTTACATTAAAAACTACTTAACCTTCTGTAGTGATGGAGTGAATCTTATGCTTTGGGCAAGGACAAGCGCAGAGGCTGTAAATGTGTATGTAATGTATGTTGCTGGTGAGGTGAGCACTGCTGATGTGAAAGCAGTGGTGCCCAGGGGTGCCAGCTGCTCTGCGAGTCCCCTGAGTGCTATGCTCTGCCTGAATTTCAGTTAGTCTTTCCTCTGCACATTATGTTAGAGTACACAGATTTGCTGTGCCTTCCATGATGCTTCTCTGTAGTCTCTCTTCTTGCTTAATTTTACGTAGGTGTGAATCTTTAGATGCCTGTGCAATAAAATAAATGTTAACAGTACACATTTGTTACTTGTGCTGTTAGCTGAGACAACTTGGGATATCAGTCAAGGGTTTTCTTCCTTTTTGTCCCTCAGCAGGCCGTAAGAGACTTAGACTGTATAAAGACATCAGCTTTTGAAAACTGCCAAACTGTGACTGAAATGGCTAAACCAGAAGTTTGAAACAATCAGTGGGGGAGAAAACTGCAGTAGATTTTTGGGGCTGGGAGCTTTAGGAAAGGAGAAGAGAAGGTGCAAGGTGGAGGAGACCCAGAGCAGAGTAGATGTGCAAGGACCACGCTGTGTTTTGCGCCTAAGCAGCTGCCCAGCAGCAGCAGCATTGTATGCACAGGCTGCTCCAGGATGGTCACTTGTGCTTTGGGAGCTGCACATGGCCCTTGGGCACCTGGAGGGTGGCTCAGGGTGGGTGAAGTGAGGGATTGCTTGTTCGTGCTATGGTTCATTAAAGGAGGATGTTAGAGGAGTGGCTGCATTGGACTTGTGTTCTTCAGAAACCCCAGTTCTTGGTACTCTTAGGGCAAAGCGCAGATGTGAAATCAATGTGACACCTGGGTCTTGTTCCTTTTGTATCAGTGCATGGCTGCTCTGCTTTTCCAATTGCTCCTGGATAACATGTGTAGGAAGTAGGACATAAAAAAATTGGGGTACACTGCATTTTTATGAAGAAATATCCTTATTCCTACTGAAAGTTTACAGATGTTCTTGTACTTTATGGGGGCCTGCTGGCTTTGGGTCTTTCACTGGAGAAGTCAAAGGAACAGCACCTTAACTCCAGGTCAGCAGTCTGTGTTAGCAGTTGTTTTTAAAATGATGATTGGTATTATTGTTGCAGGCAATTTACTTTTAGTTGGATTACCAACTGATTTGATGCCCATAAGAAGTGGATCTTAGAATCCAGTTTCAGGGGGCTTCACTCTTGTGTTGGGACATGTAATGTTGTATCAGCCTAGAAGGGGGACAAACAAGACTGTGGAGTGCACCTCAGGAGACTTTACTGCCCGTGGGAGACTTGTGGTATTGAAGTTTTCTTCTCTCAGAAAAGAGGGTCTAAGTGATGTGGATTTCACGTGGTGTTTTGTTTACTTACTACTCAGTTTTCTGTTCATTGAGTTTTTCATTTGCACACTGACTGTCTCCTTAGAGTCTTTGCTGGTGGATCAGGTCTGAGCCACTTCACAGTGTATGGCCAGGAATCATCATCTGTCTATCACCTCATCTTTTCCAGCCCTCTTCTTCCTGCCTCTCTCTGCACGTCTCAGTGTGGGGATCAAAATAACTTCTGTAAAATGTTTCCACCAATTAATAAGTGATCATTTGCGTTTGCTTTCTAGGCCGAATTCACCAAGCTATGGTAACATCCCTAAATGAAGATAATGAAAGTGTAACTGTTGAATGGATTGAAAATGGAGATACTAAAGGCAAAGAGGTAAACTTAATTATTTTAGAACTTTTGTCTTTTAAAAAATGTGTCCTCTACATGGATATCACTTTGGAATTTGCACTGGAAACAAAAAGAAGATACAGATCTTAACTTACTTGATTATTCTTTGATTACAGACTGTTTTGCCTGGGAGCTGTTGGGCAAATGCTGGCTTCTGTTATATTAAGTTTGACTTCCTGAGCTCTGTGTCATAGCTTTTAAATAGTTCTTTTCATCTATTGATTTTGAACCAGATTACAAAGGCTGACCTTGTTATCCTCTTTTTACAAGTAGAAAAATCAAATTTTTGAGAGGGAGAATGACTTGCAGTTCAGACAGGAAACTAGTGGGAGAGCTAGATTAGAAATAATTCTATGTTTGTATTATTGAGGAATTGAACTACTAGTTTGTTTGCATATTTATTTATTTTTGCCAGTAACTTTCCAGCCTTACTTTCCTTGAGAAACTGTGTCTTTGTGTGTAATGCTTTGCTATGCCCTCTTGCTTTAAATTTTGGACTATGTTAGCCAGTTTCAGCTGAGATTTGGAGAAGCATCTCAGAAATAATTACACTTCACAAGTTTTCTGAAAACACAGGAAAAAGAAGGAGGGGGAGTGTGCTGAGCTCATGCCTTTGGACGCACAGAGTCCATACAGTACTGAGGTCTTTGAAAGGTCCAGCCAGGGGAAATGGCAGTCTATAGAGACCAGAGCTATTTAAGAGTTTTAGGAAACCAAGTTTCAATAGATCTGAAGCCAGCTATTTTTAGGATCCTGCCCCTCCTCCCCTTCCATTTTATGTCATTTTGAATGAGAAACACTTACAAGAAAAAAATAGCGTGATAAATTTAATGTAGTTTCAGATGTGCTTGTATTTTTTAGGTGATTGTAATTCATCCGTTTCTTTTCCACTGTCTGGGAAATTTCAAATAGTTGAGATCTCTTTCTGTGTTACAGAATGTCTTTCATATTCTGCAGTAATTGTCAAATCACCACAATAATACTGACTACTTCTGTTTTAATTTAATCACTTTACAAAATTATTAATATCTGTTGGTCATTTTTCACACACCTTTCTGAAGGGTGTGCTTTTAACTCATACGAAGACCAAAGCTTATGATGTTTCTGTTGAACATAAGGTAATTCAGGTTATAGAATTAAGAAATTGCAGGGTAAAAACACTAAATGTATTTATTGTTTATTCTCAAACGTAACAGGAGAGATGGAGAGGATGAATATTGTTCTAAAACTCATAAATGTGTTTTATGTTATTTTACACAGATTGACTTGGAGAGCATATTTTCACTTAATCCAGATCTTGGTCCTGATGAAGATATTGAACCTAGTCCAGAGACACCACCACCACCTACTCCATCTGCCAAAGTAAACAAAATCGTGAAGGTTGGTAATACCTATGCAACATGTTAATGTTAAACTTACAGTACTCCTATACATGTTGTTATGCTTGAATTTTTAACTTTAACTTTTGTGTCTGTGGGGCTACTTGGTAACTGTGTTCCTTTCTTTTTCCTATGGTGAATAGGGGTTTTAAAAAATTTTCTAAGAACCAGTTTGGAGGAGAGGGAGTTAGGGACTAATATTTACATAACTAAATATATCTCAAGGAAAAATATAGAAAAAGTTTTGGAGGTTGTTTTGAAACAGTACATATAGTTCAAGCAATTTTCACCCTAGGCTCTTCAGGGAGGGATTTGGCAGCAATCACCTCTCTGTATTGCTGATGTTGTGTTACTTTCATTCACTGGAAGGAGGTGGGGCTGCAGTTTCCGTTTTTGATAATAGGGTGGTCAAATGACAGAGATTTCTTTCTTTATAGAGTCGACGAACTGTGGTGCCTATTAAGAATGACACCCCTGCCAGAGATAACAGAGGTAAATGTTATCTCTTTCCCTTTCAAGGAAGTAAAAAATATGGGAACATTTTAACCTCCTGCACCTCTAACATTCCTTAGTAGTTCTGCATTTCTAATTCGATATGTATGCATGTGACATGTAAAAGACATGGTACTTCATTCCTAGAATTATTCCTGTATATGTTTAGAATTCATACTGTGCAAATAGTATTTATATGGAAATTAAGCAATGTAGCATTAGGAAAGTTAAGCTAAATGAACTGAAGGTGCAAAAATTTGAAGTTGATTAATTGTGCTACATTAAGTCATGTGTGGACTTTTCCAAGTTAAAGCCCCCTTGGTTTGCTTCAGCTTAATTGAGTGTTTTCATATACACTAAGTAGTGCACTTAAAATTCTTACACTTACAGTTTTTTAGCTTAGTTTTATAACAGTCTCTGTGTAAACATTCAGTCAAAGACTACTTAAGCCCTACAAGTCATTTGTCACTCTACAGTTAATAGTGATAAATCTACAAAAAATGCTGAAATACTACAAGAGGATAGGTGAAAAGTATGTATTGGATTAATATAGATGTAATACATCTGTAACATGAGAAAGAATAGTTACTGCTTATTGTTTTCATTTTCTCTCCTGGGTTAACTAACTTCTACTGATGATGGTGATGATTGTTCTTTCAAACATTAATCTAGTGTCATTAATTCAGACTAGATTCCAATCTGTCTGTTTAAACTTGAAAAAAACCTGGGCTTGTGTATCTTTGCAAGTGTTCAGACTCTTCTGGTGGACAACTGGGACTAGTTACTTCCTTCTGCCATTTGCCTCTGGGGGTATTAAATAACTCAGAAATCTCATGAGGAGGAGATTTTTTTTTCAAACTAATGTGGTTTAAATTTGAGACATCTTGATGGGCTCTTTTCATATCCATACATGTTGTCATTTGTAGTAAATGGTTTGTTTGGTACAGAATAACCTTGTAACTTGTATTTTAATAGGTCCCATGCATCTTATACTATTCACAGTTGGCCTAAGTATTTGCTCTTTGTTTGCCTTGTAATAAAGCTTTTATCAGCACACTGCCTTGTTTAGTGTAGTCAATTTGTGCTATAAACTAGATCTCCTGTCATATTTGGAATGATCTGGGCAGTTGTTCTGTCTATTCCATCCAATACCTGTTTCCATAGTTGTCTCCATGTTGCACAGTGAGCTGTCCTTCATTTGGAAAGTCACTTCTAGGCTGCTGATCGAAGCTGATACCTTCACTTCTGTACTTTTCTGGCAGACTCCATTAGGAATGTGTGCAGGAAATGGCCCAGTTGAAGTAGAGCTGCTTGTAGCAACTCTTTGAAAAACAATTAAAAACATTCAGCTCTACCAAAGAGGCTTGCATGCTTACCACTCCTACTGCATTCAGTGGGAACAGACATCACTGCACCTTCAGAAACTGGCATCCTTAGCACGTATAGAATTAATGCATAAGTTTAAACATATTGATTGTATCTGTATTTTTTTCAGTAGAGTGTCAAAAAAGTTTCTTTCTTCCACTTATAGGCTGAGCTGCACTTTGCTGCCTTTCGTTTGTATCCCTCTACTCCTCCAGAGATCATAGGCTCAATGGGGTGGGCCATTTTGTAACATCTAGGGAACGTGAAGTGCCAAGGGTTCTTTTCTTACTCTTTTCTTAGCTCTTACATCTCGGAATCGATTAGAAATGTTACTCTTCCGCGTCCAGATGAGCTTTGTGCTTTTCCTTTGCAGTGGTTGGTTCTGCACGTGCGCGACCTACTCAGCTTCCTGAGCAGTCTTCCTCCTCGCAACAGAATGGTAGTGTTTCAGATATATCTCCAGTTCAAGCTGCAAAAAAGGAATTTGGACCCCCTTGTATGTAAACCGTGTATCAAGGATTCATTCATTCTGGGCGTTACATGTACTTTCTCTTGGATTATGTTATTTCCATAAATGACAAATGGTCTACATGTGCAGTTGTCTGTAGGCTTCCTCAAGAAGCTTCTCCGGAGAGCTGTGGCTAAACAAGTGTTCACCTCTGTCATAGTTGTGCTAGTATTTGGAATTTGTTCTTCCTTTATCTTTTTTTAACCATGATGGTGTTGGTTTTATTTTTGATTTGCCTGGGCTTTTTTTTAATTCAAACCAAGAGATCGCATGTATCTGTCCAAATATTTTTTGAGGGTCATTGTCCTTATGTTTTTGATTATTTAATTATTGTCCCATTGCCATTATTTTTTCCAAATTCATTTATTTTATAAATGTTAGAAATTAAATCGCTGAAATTATTCTGTATTAATACCGATTTGCTGAAAAGATAGTTGACATACATAAATGTATTCTAATTATAGATAATTAATATAATTAAAATGTTATTGTGTAAATACTAAATTCATGTAACACACTGGAAATATTTTAAAATTATATCATTTTCTTTAAGCACGTAGAAAATCTAATTGTGTAAAGGAGGTTGAAAAATTGCAAGAGAAACGTGAAAAAAGAAGGCTACAGCAGCAGGAACTTAGAGAAAAAAGAGCTCAGGTTAGTAGTCTTAGCTTGAATGGAAAATGTCTGTTAGCAAGAAAATAAGTTTGCAAAATCATCGTGCTTTTTTCAATCTATAATAATTTTTATGAACTGTAATAATCTTGAAATTAATTGTTTTCATCCTGTATATAAGTTTGATAAATATTTTGGTGCTTGGTTGCATTGCTCTCATAACTATTACTTTAGACAGTTTTCCCCCTCTTTTTCTTCCTACAGAAATAATTGCTTGCAACTGCTTATCTTGCCGTGTGTTCTTTAGAGATAAAGTACTGACGATAGCTATTTCTTCAGGAAAATACATTGTTGAAAATAATCACACCTTTGGCTTTTAGATAGGGCTGTTGTTCTACAGGAGGTACTACGACATTATGATAAATCGTTCTTTGTGATCTTTGATGTTTTGTAGGAGATCTATTTGAGGCTCAAGTTTGAACAGTACCTTTTTTTTTTTCTTTGAACCTATCTATGCATTTATAATGTAGCTTTGCATCATGCAAGCTGTTTGGCAGCGAGTTGTTAGAAACTTGTGTGAAAGAAATGAAGCTGCTAATCCTGTGAGAAGAATCTCTTAATATTAAACGACTTTCTGTCACAGTTGTGTAAAAGCTTTTGCAAAACTAGTAGGGTAATCTTGTTGGCAGCCTTGTGTGTATCTGTTAGTCTCTCTAAAGAAAGACCATTCCACTGTTGACATGAGAAGTACCACCACCAAGTAAATAATTCAGGCAATTTACTTCATGGTCTAACAATGTTCCTAAGTTGACCTAAAATCACCTATGCTGAATTCGTGTTCTCTAATTTCCATCCATTTACACAAATGGAAAACATTACTTTGTCTATCAGGACCAAATCTTTTTTGCTTTATGTATGAAAATTCTTTGATGTGGTCCTATGCTTAAAATTCTCTTTTTATCGCTTTTGTGAAGGATCTCTTTGCATCCGAGTCTTAAGCTTCTGTATCATAGAATCATAGAATAGTTTAGGCTGGAAGGGACCTTTAAGGGCCATCTAGTCCAACCCCCCTGCAAGCAGCAGGGACATCTCCAACTACATCAGGTTGCTCAGAGCCCCATCCAACCTGGCCTTGAATGTTTCCAGGGATGGGGCATCCACGGCCTCTCTGGGAAACCTGTTCCAGTGTTTCACCACCCTTATCGTAAAAAATGTCTGTCTTTTTTCTGTATGAGGAAGCTTTGTTTGTCTTGGTGACTTGTATATATCTGTGCTTTGTGTTACCTTGTGTATTGTGTTGTTGTTATTGCTGTGAAATGCCCCAATGGTTAGCCAAGCACTGTCTTCTAGTGGGCAACACTGGAACAGGTTGCCCAGAGAGGTGGTTGATGCCCCATCCCTGGAAACATTCAAGGCCAGGTTGGATGAGGCTCTGAGCAACCTGATCTAGTCGGGGATGTCCCTGCTTCTTGCAGGGGGGTTGCACTAGATGACCTTTGAAGGTCCTTTCCAACCCTAACCATTCTATGATTCTATGATTCTAAGACTTTTAAACATGGTTTGAAAAATATTAGGCAAACACTTTTTCCATAATAAGCAATATCCTCTTTTGAATGTTAGAAGGAAACATTTCAACAGGAATACATTTTGTATGGACTCACTGTCAGCAGTTTTTTGTTCACTGTAGACAGGATGAACAATGTCAAGCTAGAGTCAGCTTCTGATTACCAGGGCACAGTTTTATCTGAAGTGAGGATCAACTGTGTCACAGGTGCATAGGCATGAGCTGGCTCCATTCCAGCTTGTTAACCCCAATGTAGTGCTTTCTGAGAGCGCCTATGCTGTTTCCACAACCAGCTGTGATCCAGAAGGAGTTTTATATCATTTGTGGGGAGCCACGCAGAGCTTAATAAGGTCTGAGCACCAGAGCTAGCTGTGCATGGCATCAGCAGCATGTCGTGAAATGGCATAAAAGCTAACAGTCACAGGGAAAAGTGATGGGAAGGACATTTGAGTGATTCTGCAGAGAACCAGCTCAGCTCATGGTAGGCTCAGGCTTTTCAAGACTTGGAGGAGCTCCATGCATAGCCTCTAAAGAGTCCATTCACTCTGGTACTGATGGCTCCATGTAGAGGGATGGGAGGCTGCCTGAGCCTGGATCTTGCAACTATGTGTCCTTGGGATCACTTATGCTTTTTAGGTGGTCTAGGAATGTTAGAAAAGTTTCCAGTGCATCCGAGTAACTGTAGGAGTTAACTCAGGGCCAGTAGAAGAATCAACGTCCTTTAACCAACTTGGATCCAGGAGGGTTGTGTTTAGAGCAGCTGGGGTGCCTGCACTGTTCTCTGCACTACGCCTTGTACCTGTGTAACAGGGTGTATCTATTTGTCTGTTGGACTGCCTTATCTCAGTTTAAGAAACAATTGACTGCATATGCTGTCTGGTGTTATGTGGTTGTTCAGAGGTGTTTCTTCAATGCAAAGATTCTGGCAAATTTAGGAGTAATTTCTCTTTCTTGAGTAGACTGTTAATGAGTCTTCAATTAAAAAGGATTTTTTATTATATGCTGACCAAAAACATGAAAAAGAAGGCATATAATTGTTTTGCTTTACGATCAGTAAATGAGCCGCATAAGTCAGAATGGGAAAAGGCATTAAACTTGCACTTGAGACATTTTTTATATTTTGAAGAAAGAATAAGATTTCAGGAATGTGTATTTTTCTTACAAATAAATACAGAAGGAACTGAAATTAGTTCATTTCAAGGAAAAAAAAAGTATTTTAGAAATTGTGTTGCTTACTTCCCTAGGATGTTGATGCTACAAACCCAAATTATGAAATTATGTGTATGATAAGAGATTTCAGGGGAAGTTTGGATTATAGACCACTGACAACTGCAGATCCTGTAAGTACCCCACAACATGGGGAATTTTTTATCCTTCTATTTTTGCCATGTGTTTTCATTTTTTTCAATGTATACTTCTGTCTGTAAACATGAAAAATAAGTAGTTTAATATATATTAGTATTCATTATAATGTGAGTTTATTTTTTGCAGTAAGTTGATTTTGAAATTAATAGGTATTGAAAGTCCTAGGTTACAAAATTATAGTTAATTATGTTACAGCATTTAAATATCTTTTGACTGTAAAATAATACCAATAAGTACTAAGTAGTCACTCAGCCTCTGTATTGTGAATTTTTCTGGGATGCTAGGGGATGTGCACACAAAAGTATTAAGCTTACATATAAAGATTAATATTTGATCTTTGAAGGTGATGAGGGGTTTTGATTTACAGAGAAGTCAGAGGAGCAGAATACTTAAATTATGGAGATTATCAAATCTCTATGGAAATCAGAGATTGCGACAATTTCTGTCAATAGCATATCTATCCCGTTAGAGCTGGATTTGCTTGCAGTTTTCCAAGCTGTATCTGGTACTCTACAGGATTATGTCACTGTCTGCAGGGAATTTTCTTAATGTGTGTTTCTCCCTTTTGGGATCTTGGCTATTGCACAGATACAAGGGGCTTTTACATGTTCAAGTGACTTGCTGTCTTGGAAATCTCTCTTTGTAAGACAAGTAAAATATCGTATAAATGGAGTTAAAGTATAGTTCACTGTAAGATTTTTTCCTTTGCAGATTGATGAGCACAGGATATGTGTTTGTGTACGAAAACGACCACTGAATAAAAAAGGTATGACCGTTTGAGATTTTGCTGAAATTTTTTTCTGTAAAGCTGCTTCTGATAGTAATATTATTTGTATTAAAGAGATCCAGAAATACTAACTGAAGCTAAAACTCTGTTATACTAGACAATATGTGTGACGGACCCAGAAAATTCATAGACTCCTCATAAAGTAGTTTAGCTGTCACCATTTTATGGATTTGGAACTGAGGCGCAGAGAGACTGCAATTTTTGTCCCAGGTCATCTAGGATGTATTTAGTTGATCTGGAAATTAATTCTGCTGTAATTTCTTCAGTATTCTTACATTGTATTAGGATCACCATTCTTTTAAACTGTCCTTTAGGTATTCTCCTGAGCAGATCACTACCCAGTTAAAACTTTCCTACACATTTTCTGTACATGTAGTTTTATACTTTCAAGTGGTCTTGAGTCTGATATCAAGGGAGCAATTCAGGTGCTTAAATGCTGGAGTCTTATGACGTTAGGTGCCCGAGCATGTTTGAGACATCTTTGCAGGGCTAGTAGATTACAGACAAATTGGAGACTTGTATCCCCTGGAGTTGCTGCTCAGGACTTGGCAAGATACCCTAGGGCATATGAAATACCACTAAAAAACTATTAGGTACTGGGATGACTCCCTAGTGACTTTTAAAATATATGATTAGTGTTATAACATATTTTTCTTGCTGCCTGCTCGTCAGACTAGTCTATTTTCCAAAAAAAAAGTATGTTCAGGTTTTCAACTCCACTTAAATTCCAATCTTCCCATGAAGTTCTTTACTTTCAGTGGGAAATAAAGAACGCAAATGCTTCTGAATTGCAGCTTGTCTGTGAATCCAGTGCTTAAGTAAGCTGACTTTTGTTTTGAAATATGCTTCTTTCCTTCTCTTTCTATTATATTTTGTTTAGTTAAAGGACTCAAGGGGCATTGTTCTGACTCTGAAACAAAATGGGATCCATTTATTTTTGTACTGTCAGAACTACACATTGAGGATTATCTGAAGCATAACCAGAAGAAAATAGGAGAATTTTATGGGAAGGGAAAACATGTGTTGATACCAGTATATAGTTAGTTTTTTTCTTATTTTTTTCCTCCACATTGCTGCTTTCTCTATTCTTATTTTTTTTTCTTCATTTTTACTTCTACTTCTTTCTTATTCTGTGTACTTTTCTTTTATTGATCTGAAAAGAGTGCATAATCTCAAAAATGGGTTAATTTAAACTATTTTGCACAACCTATTTAATAAGGACATTCAACGTAGAAGTCTGATAGCAGTTCAATTTCTGTTTCAGCATTGGAGGTTATCTTTAATAAAATACGACTTAGAAATCTGATACATTTTGGGAAAATGGCACCTTCTACCTGCGCTGAAGGTGGACAAAGTGAAATTGGAGTAAATGACAGCAAGTTGTCATGGGGCATGAGTTCGGATTCCAAAGTAGGATTTGATTTTGTGAAAGTTGTATATCTTTGATATTAGTGGTTTGGAGCTATTAAAAAAATAATTCAGAGGTGTTTGTAGGAAGATGAGTGTCTGAGTAACAGTGAGGTTGGCACTAGAGTTTTTTGAATATTAAGAGTAAGCTATAGTGAAAGGGTATTAATGAAATAATCTATGTAGGGAATGAATTGTAGAGATAATCTAGTACCCCCATCATACAATCTTCTGAAAACACACACTTAATAAGAAACTGTATTTCTCATGCCATGTTTTAAAATTGAAGGGTGTAAAAGAATCAGAGATACTAGTATGTAACCCTCTGAATAGAAAAAATAAAAATAGTTTTGTCAGTCTCACAAACACAGAATTATCCTGAAAATCTTTAAGTGTTTTTGTTGTCCCAAATCAGGTTCTTTTACACGGTGTGTAGTACACCAATCTTACACACAGAGCACAGATATTTATTTATTTCATTTCTGTGCAGAGATGGGTGCTAGGTGGTAATTCCACAAATCTAGCACACCTGGTTACAATTGCATGACATATTTATACAATTCAGCATAAAATTTCTGCCTTTTGGTCACACCTACTTAACTACAATGGGTTAGTTCTTTTCTTACATTAGTTTAAAGATAACAATACTTCTTAAATTTACTACACATGCTCGGTTAGTAGGGGTCTTTATCTGAGGAGGGAGAGATTTTATCACTAGAGGTGTGCTTTTCATATTATAAAGAGAGAGTTCACTTTGAGGACACTAATTAGTGGAATATTGTTGACCATTCATGACCCTTATCAATTTTATGCACCTGCAAGGATATATATCCCCTTAGTTTAATAAATGTTTTCATGCTCTGGCTTTGCTTATCTTGGTTCTTCCTTTTCCATGCAGATCCTTACTTACTTCATGCTCCTTTGACATTCATACAGCTTTTGACACCTTCTGGGGCAAGATGTTTCTCTTTTTATTTATCAGTCTTTCTGCTTCTCGTCAACGGTATAGTCATTAGCAGGGTATGCATTGTTTATACAAAGTAACTTGGCTTGCTCAAGCCAGATTCTATTTCACAAGATATTAATTGTCCTTACCTAATGGAAAATTTCATAAAAACTCATTCATGTAAATTTCATAAAAATTTCATTCATGTATATCATTCTCAGAACCAATTATTCTGTGGATTGACTTTGCAGGTGTTCAGATTGACATTTTAAGATTTTATTTCAGTGACATGTATTTATAATTGAGAAATGTATGGTAGGTTTCAGAGACACTTTTCCAAATTTTCATCAGCAAGGAATACAGGTTGTCAGAACAAATAGCTGGGAGCAGGTGAATGTCTTATTCCAAACAATTGTTTAGCAAAAATCACCTTTTGACTGCTTAAACTAAAAAGCTTTTGCTGCAAAGAGTTGACCTTCATATATCACTCTGTCACCACTGTTCCTTATTTCTTCTGTATGATTACTGCAGAATAATTGCATTTTATTTTGTTGCAGTGCAGTTGAAAAGTTGATTATATAGTAACTTGAATGCGTATTTCTGTTGATGTGCAATGTCATGCAATGGTAACCATTGTACCATTTGTTGAGTATGTTAACTGATGAACAGATTTCTATCTGATTGTATAAAGCCACATCAAATTCTTGAACTGCATGCCTTAAGAAATTTTACATAGAAATGCAAGTAGGACACATTAGTGATCCTGACTGTACAGACAAAGGATCCTTATTTTTGTGCATATCATGGGTCACTAGGTTCTCTGTTTTGTTCCCTTATATCTCATACAACAATTAGCAGTAAATTGTAGGGCTGTGTAGTAATTATAACCTGGGACCTCACTATTGAAATCACATCTAGATGGCTTTTGTTCATTCCCAGTGAAAGGAAGGATCATTAGCATTTTCAGCTTTTTCTGCTTACAAGATAATTTTTAGAAAGGATTTTACTTCATAGATAAATTCTATATTAGAGATATATACTTTAGGTTCCAGGAGGAATATACAAATGAAAATGTCTGTGTAGAATGAAGGCAAAATTTTTCCTTTCGAAAGCTGTGAACATATAACTGTAACATTAAGGATTTAGGGAAGATAAAAAGACAAAATTTTAAAATAAAGCAGATTATCATAAGTATATTAATTTCTTTGTATTTTTAAGTTTGACAATCCAAACAATATAGGACTTCAGTGTCTAGTTTCTCCAGTAGAGAAGCAACTTACAAAAACTCAAAAGATATGGCAGTAATCAGTAAAACAGTACAGAAGCCCTGAGGAAAAAGAGCTCAAATCAATGGAAGATGTTGTTAGAGAATACATAACAAGCTACAATGATAATGCTATAATTAATGATCGTAGGTTTTTTAATCAGCTTTGTACAACCTCTCTTTAAGTTCTAGCAATTGGTAGGATGGGATGACTGGACTTCCAGAATGAAATTTCTTATTTAGCAGATTACTATTTAGGTATCAGAAGCCCAAATCCATTGCAGTGTTGTTACTTGGAGGAGCTGTGTTATCTGAGATGTTATAAGAATGTAAACAATGAAAACAAGTAAAAAAAAAAATGTGTTGCTAGTTAAATATATATATTTCACTTATTTTATAGAAACTTTAATGAAAGACCTTGATGTAATAACAATTCCTAGTAAGGATGTTGTGATGGTACATGAACCAAAACAAAAGGTGGATTTAACAAGGTACCTAGAAAACCAAACTTTTCGTTTTGATTATGCCTTTGATGACACGGCTCCTAATGAAATGGTTTACAGGTATGTGTATATGCTTTTTTTTTTTTTGTGAATCTTTTTTCTCTTGTATCTCCCATGTCAATAACTGTGGGCTTACCTTGGTCATGGACTTTTTTCCTATTCTGTGTGTTACCAAATACCTGTATTGCCACCTCCATTCTTTTGCCTGTTGACTTTTGTTTTAACTCTTTATCCTAAATTCTTCACCTGCAATATGTCCACCTCTGTTGACCTGAGTCCTACTCTCAGTCGTCCTCCAAGCCCTGCTGGTTTCCAGGCTCTAGCATGTATTGCGTGCCTCCTCACCTACTGAATATTTGAACAGCTTCACAAGCTCTCCATTTGCCTCAGGGTTATTGTCTTATTAAGCAGTGTGTGTGCAGCACCTAGGAACCTGAGGAACCTGAGTCATGACTTTTGGTCTTCAGAAAACTTGGAAGAAAAGGACAGCCCCAGCCCCAAAGAGCTTGGAGTTTGAATATAAAATAACTAACAGATGGAAACAAATCAGAAGGTGGGGAAGGAGTATAAAGAAAGATAGAGAGGTTATGTTGCTGCATTGCTGAGATACCTGAGCTAGCTTGGCTGATGGAAGCTATCTGACTGATGTAACATAGGGGTGGATGGAGCTAAGTTATCTTGCTCAAAATGCTGACTCTTTCTGATTCATAAAACATCAGCAACAAGGGCACACATCTACTTTCAGCCCCAAGGTATTTGGATCTCCATTTTCTTCTGTATTCTTCTGTTTCACTTCCACAACTGTCACAGACTAATGCATACAGCGCTTCTAAAAATATGTTTAGAAGTATCTTTACCCTGTACAAGTCACTAAATGGAGTAGATAGAGTAGCAGGCAAGCTTAGACACCATGACAAGTCATAATCTTGATATGCAGTCTAAATATTGTGAAGCTTTTTGCAAGAAATACTGATGTTAGAAAGGAATTTGATGAAGACCTTATGCTTGGAAAATGCTTCCCATAGCCTTAAGGAATAGTGACAGAGAAATATCTTAATTCTTGTTTTTAATGCAACAACTAGGAAGTGAAAGTTAGCGTTGTATCCTGACTGATGTTGGATGCTAACATCCTGCCAGTGGGTAACAGAAAATTCATAGTAAAAGAACTATTAAAAGGCCTTGAAAATTGAAACTTCTGTCTTATGCTTGATGTAATTAGGAGGAGAAGGGTGGTGAAAGGAAGGTATGTATAGTCTGTTAGTTTACACTAACAAAAGACTGGAGATTTATCTCTCATGATTGTCTGCTGGTAGCATCTTTCCTTGCTCGATACGGATGAGCTGTGGGAGAGTGATCTAGCTGGTGATGTGTGCCTCTTGCAATAGTTCTCCTGCCTAACAACCAGTTCTTTTCATCTCCTTCCTTCCTGTTATTTATCTTTGTGAGCATAGTGCTTAAATGTAAGGATTGTTTTTGGCATACTATCTAGTTACATTTTGTATTCAATTTGCTCTGGGCAATTTTTATTAGTTATGTAGTACATTAATGGTAATACAGGAAAATATTGAAAGATGTTTGTATTAATACTGAAACAGTAAATCTCTAGTCTGTGTAATACTGCAGGCTTTTTCCTTCTTCCTCATGGCACAATAATGATTACTACTTGAAGGACAATCTTCTTCAAGGCCTCCTGTAATAACAGAAGTAAAAGCAAGATAGTTATCTGCTGTCACCAGAACCTCAGGGTCACAGTGGGGGAAAAAATAGTGTGGCAAGTTACTTCAGTTTTCTCCAGTATGCTAAAATTACTATATTTCTACACTGAAAAACGTTCTTCAGTTTGAGGGAGAAAAGTAATATTTTAGAATTATTATTATTATTATTATTATTTTACTTAAACTGTATTTTAAGTATTTTTGAATCCGTGAGCCGCAATGCCGAGTTGCAAGTTTTCATTAATATTAAAAACCACACACTAGTTTGAATAGGTATGCCTTTTTAATTTTGAAGGAGGACTAGGGTTTACATTTCTGAAAGATCAAGATTGCAAGTAATGGTTCTAGTAAAAGTAAAACTGGACTATTTTGGCATGGTATCATTTGGAGTTGTATAATGCTTTACGAAAACTTTTCTAGATGTGTTTATGTTTGGCCTTACTTTAAAATAGATATATTTAAGTCCCTTTTTTATAAATAAGCAAAATAAATAATTTCAAACTCAGTGAAACAGAGATAATGGAGTGTGCTTCTTAGATGGATAGGCTTAATGAAATTTCCTATTTTATATATAAAAAGAGTAAACACCAAAATATGGGAATATCCTCTTCAGGACAAAGGAAGTATGTGTTTACAGGAAGCAAAAAGAAAAGACTAAGGCTGATCAGGAATAATTAGTATATTTTTGATGAAAATTCATGATTCAGTTAAACTTGGATTTTTGCCTAACCCTTGGTTGCTGAATGGCTCAGTCTTATCCATATTATTTTTGTAAGGGATCTTGTGTTTGTTCCAAAGTAGAATGAACGGAGGTTGTAACACCTCTGTGTTTCTGTAAACAGTTGTTCTTGTTTCTGCACTTAAAGGTACTTTATGTGTAAACACCTGGAAAAAGTTTTGAGATAGTTTTGCAGGGAAACTTTTACCTGTGTTGGTAACCCTCCATTAGGTTACACTTTGCTTTTGGAGTTTTTTATTAAATAATGGTGATAAGCAGCTGAAGTAGGAGCAATAACTATGTTTTTTAAAATAAAAAACAATTCTGTAAAATAGAAAAATGATACTTCAGATAATATTTTTTGACACATCAAATAATCCTTCAGGGATAACTAGATTTTCCTGTTCTGAAGAGCTTGGCTGTGAGTTTTCTTGAGCCTTTTGTCAGTGCATGTATGTCCTCAAAATATTAAGATGTGCAATATTATTTTGACCACCTGTCTTATAAATTTAATCTTGGAAGCTGATTAGGGGAGAAAAAAAAAACAGAAATAAAACTATAGCAAAATTTTAGTATTGGCAAAACCTAAGTATTTATCTCCTCCACTGTTCTGCTTCCGTGTCTTCTAAGGCTGTCCTCTTTAGGGAGCTCCAGACTCCATGTACTAAGCTGTCCTGTGTTGCATCATTTAAATAAGGAAATTGTTTTTCTTAGGGTTTAAAGGAGAATAATACTGTTGTAAAATAAATGGGAGAGACCTTGTAGTTTTTATTTGATTGATTGAAATATTTTGATGCCTTAGAGTTGGTAGTCTCTTTAGTCCAGGAATTAATGTGGAGATGTCCTTTGGCATCTCAAAGTACAGGACCATTTTTGTCAATTCTGGCCTTAAAATTTATAGCATCCTTGTGGTAGTGACATCCTAAAGTAATTCAGTTTCTTAAGTACTGTTGTTTTTCACATTTAAGGTTTACAGCTCGACCACTAGTGGAGACCATATTTGAAAGGGGAATGGCCACCTGCTTTGCATATGGGCAAACAGGCAGTGGAAAAACCCATGTAAGTATTTCTTCTGCATGTAAGCAATACACTTATTTTTGTGTGTGATACACTTAGATAAGTTTTAATAAGTAACAAATATGTAAGTTACAGTTCTGATCTTTATAGTGTATTTTTTATCTTTTAAAATTTTTTTTCATTTAGACTATGGGTGGTGACTTTTCAGGAAAGAACCAAGATTGTTCTAAAGGAATATATGCACTTGCAGGTGAGACTTTATTGGTCTGTTGGCTTTTTGCAAATTAGTTAAGATCAATAAATGTTCTACTCCCTGTCATACAAACATAAGGGTCTACATATTTTACATTACAGTTGAGCTTTGGTAACATCAAAAGCAATTCCTAGATGTGTAGTCTTTACACAGTAAAGTAAATGTATATATAGATTACCTCAAAAACATAATAAATATAATGAATGATTAAGTTTGTAATTCTAGGGTCTTCTGCCTCTTCCAGTGTAATGTGGCAGTTTAAACTGCAATATTTCAGACTTGGTTGGGTGACCCTATCTGTTATACTTGCAAAACGTGAGAGTTGCTGTAAAATAGACTGTTACTCATTAATGAATGAATGAGAATATATAATAAGATTTCTTTTTATTCTGGAAATCTATTCACAGCTCGAGATGTGTTTTTGATGCTAAAGAAACCAAACTATAAGAAGTTAGAACTTCAAGTATATGCAACATTTTTTGAGATCTACAGTGGTAAGGTAAGTACATGATATTTCTCCAAGGAAGCTGGAATTTTTGTTTCACAAACAAGATTTTGAGCTTGTTACTTAAGACTTTTTTTTATTTTTTGTACTGAAAGCTTTATTTCAAGTAATTCTTTACACTTCCCTTCCAATAATGTTTTTCCATGGAATGCTTTGCGTGTTTTGATACAGGATTTGAAACGAAAGTGTCTTTTAAAGCTCCTCTTTAAATGTTTTGTATTCCTCCTCTCCCTAAGGTTTTTGACTTGTTGAACAGGAAGACAAAATTAAGAGTGTTAGAAGATGGTAAACAGCAAGTCCAGGTGGTGGGATTACAGGAACGGGAAGTCAAATGTGTTGAAGATGTTCTTAAGCTTATTGAAATAGGCAACAGCTGCAGGTATTTCCCATAGCTTCCACCAGTTTTTCATTGTACATTAAAGAATCAGAACAAGATTTTCTTGGGGGTCTTTTCATGATGATGGCTTTTAATATGCAGTGGGTTTTTTGAAGATGTTGGCTGCAAGTAAGGAGTCTGCCTACCTTTTGAATATTTAGAGTTGCTCTGTCTCCTAGAGAGAAATAAGAACTGATTTTTCTAGAGGATGTGAACTGTGTGCATTATGTAACCAGCTTAGTGACTTAAATTCACATAATTTATAATCTGGAATACTGCCAGATTCTTCAGCTCTCAAAGGCCTTGATATATAGTGACAGAGGTTAAGTTTTTTTTTTTGTTGTTGTTGTTTTGTTTTTTTTTTTTAGAATCTAGCTTCATTGTTCTTAAAATTAGCCTCGTGCATAGGCTGTTGCCTGATGAGATAAAAATGCCATCAGCATTTTACATATAAGCTCTCTGATAATATGAAATCTTTGAAAATATGATTATTCTTGCTTTTAAGAGGGAGGTAAAATGTTACTAATCTTCCATTTCTGTTTGAAGATATGGAAAAATAGGTATAATTGTACTATGTACATTGAATTATTAAGTTTATGTCTCTAGTGTCCACAAGAATATTAGATATGCTATCAACAGATGTAAGAAAATACAGGACTCTGCCCCCAAAGACTTAACATTCTGAGGTTAGTGAGTTTAGCATTTATGGTCCTTCACCTGTTCATATATCCTTCCCTTCTCTCCTTTTGTTTAAAGGACATCTGGCCAGACATCTGCAAATGCACACTCATCTCGAAGCCATGCAGTGTTTCAGATTATTCTCAGAAGGAAAGGGAAATTGCATGGTAAATTCTCTCTGATTGATTTGGCTGGCAATGAAAGAGGAGCAGATACTTCCAGTGCAGATAGGCAGACTCGACTGGAAGGTGCGGAAATTAACAAGAGCCTTTTAGCACTCAAGGTAACTGAAATGTTTCCATTGCCTTTAAGTAGGTGGAAGCCTTTCACATATAATAGCAATGACTATTAAAACAAGTGTTTTTGCAGGCTTTGCTTGTCTACATTGTCTACTGATGTGACAGGTAAAATAATGTATTGATATTTCCTCTAAATGCCTGAAGGAACACTTGGTAATTACCAAGTAGAAACATTGCAGAAACATTGTGCTATCAACTTGCGTGTAGTTAAAAAAAAAACCAAAACCCACAACTCAACAAAAAATTCCCAGTGGTTGAATTTGACAACTTTTCTGGTAGATACCTAAAATGGGAGGACAGATGACTGACTTTGGTATTCAAGGTCTGAAATACTAACTGGAAATATTGTTACTGATCTCAGCATTTCCTTCTTTTTTTTTTTAGTTACCTTTACAAGAGATTTATTTATTGCTGTTAATTAATTCACTGGAACAACACAACAGCAGCATATCCAGAAAGACCTAACAGATTAAAATAACCCTTGAAAGGTGGAATCCATTTTTGACTATTCTTCTTTATAGCAAGTTGTCTGATACAGTCACTCTACAGATTTTCATACATTAATCCAGGACATATCAAGGGAGCTAGGAAATATTATCTAAATATCCATATGCTTTTTTTGTTTGTTTTATGTTTGAAATAGGTTCAGTCTAAATAAGGAAAGTAATTTTTTGGTCTCAACTGGGGAAACAATAGTTCTGAATGTCTCAGAACTTTCCTCTGTTGTTGGTTAGTTTTGCTTAGGATTACTACTCTCAGCATCAGCACTGTGGTTTTGTATAAAGAATCAGAACTCAAAAATCTCTGTGCTTACTTTTTTATCACTGGTGTAAAATTGGAGATTTGTATCTGAATCTAAGCAGATCTCAAAACACCACAAAATGTGTCATTACAAAATTGTATGGCATGTTGAAAAATTGTAAGCAGCAGTTTCAAAACTGTGGCCTGTTTTGATTTAGCATCAAAGTAAGTAATGCAAGCAATGCTGTCTTGACATTATCGCTTATTTCCAGGTGTAATTAAATAAAGCTAGTTAGTTTGTTCTGGGATTCTATCTTAGAATAGAATCATAGAGTAGTTAGGGTTACAAGGGACCTTTAAAGGTCATCTAGTCCAACCTCCCTACAAGGAGCGGACATCTTCAACTAGTTCAGGTTGCTCAGAGCCCCGTCCAACCTGGCCTTGAACGTTTCCAGGGACAGGGCATGCACCGCCTCTCTGGGCAACCTGTGCCAGTGTTCCTCCACCCTCATTGTAAAAAATTTCTTCTTTATTTCAAGTCTGAATCTACCTCCTTCTAGTTTAAAACCATTACCCTGTCTCCTATCACAACAGGTGCTGTTAAAAAGTTTCTCCCTGTCTTTCTTATAAGCTGCTTTTAAATACTGGAAGGTCACAATAACCTTATTTGCTTGCCTACATTGTCTACTGATGTGACACACATCTCCCTGGAGCCTTCTCTTCTCCAGGCTGAACAACCCCAACTCTCAGCCTGTCCTCACAGGAGAGGTGCTCCAGCCCTCTGATGATCTTTGTGGCTGTTCTCTGGACCCACTCCAACGGGTCCATGACCTTCTTATGTTGGGGGCTCCAGAGCTGGACACAGTACTCCAGTATTTTTAGTTTACTTGTTAATTTTGTACTAGCTAGTGCCTTCAGTGCAATATCCACACAACATGCTTAGTTCATTTTCATATAACTTGTCTTTTTAATTATAGTGAAAGGTTCTGCTGCTCTGTACTAGGAGTTGATATCTAAATTATGTGGGGAAGGGGAAATAAAAATAAGTGGAGGTCTTGCAGAGGTTTAAACAGCAGTACAAGAAGGTATGTTTCTTAATGATATGATAGTTTTCCATTTTACACCTACCCCGAAAAACATTACACAACTTTTTCCATTTGTATTCAAGACCCTTGATTTACTGTCAAATTTGAATTAAACTAGTATGTTCTGAGGAGTGGTCTTTGGTGGTAATTGAAGATCTGCTGTTTGCATCTGGATATGGGTCCTGTATTAACCTGTTTGGATTTTTGGTACAGGAAGTTATTTCTGTAATGTCTCTACATGGAAGTAGTGTTGTCATTTTGTTACCTGGTTTTCTGAGCTGTGATGAAAAGCAAAAGTAGCTTAAAACTCCTTTAATTTAGAAGCTGGCAGTGCCATCCTGTAATCCTTTTACTAATAAGGGAATAATCCAATTCTAATTTTTCAGGAGTGAGCAAACTAAAAATAAGTATAGTAAATTAAAATATCTTAATTAAACTTTGGTTGCCGTATCAGTAATTCACCGTACACATTTTTTACTGGTTTTAGTTTGTGATGTCACTTGTTGAAAATCTGTTGCCCCTCTTCCTGTCTAATCTACTTTTCTCCTTATGTAAGTATTGTAGTAATGTACAAATTCAAAAAATTCAAGGAATGCACTGCCTTGCTCACCTATAAGTATTGAGTCCATTTTTAGTATTTGCATGTGAAATTCACATTCAACAAGCTTCAGTCTTTCTGTTTATCTGAGCTGTCTCGATTCTATAAGATTCAGCTGGTGAGTTTTTTAAATAATCACTTTAGTTAAAGCAAATTTGCCCTTGTGTTTGTTCAGTTCTGTATCATGGCAGTTTTATTCTGAGCCCATTTTTAGTTCTGTTTTATGCTGTTTCACAGTTGCAATGCTTTCTTGAGTTATCATCCCACATTTTCTAGCCTGGTTTCTGGAAGAAGCTGTTTCTAGGAAATTTCAAAAGGCCACAAGGATATGGCTGCAGCTGGAGGATTAACTAAACTACTGTAGAACCGTACATGTAACACAAAAGCCATTCCATCTGTTACTGCTGCTGAAAGCAAAGCTCTAATTTGAAAAACTTTTGATGTATAGTTTTTTGAAGATGTGCTGTGTGTAGATGTGTTAAAATTGTACCAAGGAAGCAGTGAATCTGAAGAGATGCCTATACACAAAGTATTAAGGCAAAGCTTTGGCTTTCTGAAACTGGAAATTTCTGAACTGAAATTCTAATTTCTAGAAAGCTTCTGAACTGGAATTAATTATCAAAATATGATGATGACAACAACAAAGCAGAAATTTAATTTTAAATTTTCTTTGCCTAAAAAGTAATTTATTAGCTGATGTGTGAGCTCTGAGTGGGAAAAGGTGATGTTTAGATTAATGTGATCTTGGTTTGCACTCTTGTACTTAGTTGCTGCTGTACCTTCTATAGTAATTTTATAATATTTACATCTATACAATATTTCTCACTGGAACTGTCCAACCAATTGCAGATATTAGTTTAGCCTCGTAACCTTGTGAGTGAAAGAGGAGGCGTTATCCCTGTTTTTTCACATGAAGAATATTTTAAAACAGGGAATGACTTAACATTTTCAAGTATCTTCCAGTATTGAGTATATCAGTAGCGAGCTATACATACTAGATTTGTGATCTGGGGAAGATTTCAGACCTTTAAAGGTCATCTAGTCCAACCCCCCTGCAAGAACCAGGGACATCTCCAACCAGATCAGGTTGTTCAGAGCCTCGTCCAACCTGGCCTTGAATGTTTCCAGGGATGGGGCATCCACCACCCCTCTGGGCAACCTATTCCAGTGCTTCACCACCCTCATCATAAAAAAGTTCTTCCTTAAGTCTAGTCTAAATCTACCCTCTTTTAGTTTAAGACCATTACCTCTTGTCATATTGCAACAGGCTTGCTAGAAATTTATTTTATAAGTTTGTTTAACTTATAGGACTGAAAGGTCATGATAAGATCTTGTTTTACCACAGAGCAGGATCAGTGCAAAAGGTTCAATTGCTAAAATATTCCACAAACTTAAGTTTCGCCTGATTTATTCAAATAGAGAAGCTAATAAAGGATTAGTAGTGATTATCAACAGATTAACAGCAATATCATTTAAAGGTAATGCATCTAATCATTACTACATGAAAATAAGTATAGTCATGAAGAAAGATACATCGCCTATTGTCCTATTAATACATTACCGTCATCCAGATCTGCAGTCGCTGGGGAGCCCCAGTTGCAGCGAGGATTTGGAGAGCCTGTCCCAGCAATTGGGAGGTCCTACGCAGTGAGTCCACTCGTAGGTGAGGTCTCCAAAGTTGCTGCAAGAGGGTCCAGCCTTTTATAGTCCAGCTAAATAAACAACTTACTTTCATTATTCTAAAATGCAGAACCACCTGGTTTCAGTTGCCCTGTTGCACCCCGCCTAGAGCTTAGCCAGAACTCAAAAGAGGAGACAAGGGCATTGCTGTGATGTAACGCTTCTCTCTTGCATATCTTCTGTTACTTCATACAGAAGGCCAAAGAGTTGTTATTCATTCTTATGATGTACTTTCTCACACTCTGTGTATGCTGAAAGTTATAATTAAAACAACACAATCCTGCTGAACATAGCAATGCAATACGGCTCATACATGGGTCAGCTCTGGCTCAGGCTTCTTAATCAGGCCTAGTCACTTCAGATCTCCCCAGAGTCTTCTCTTCTCCAGACTGAACAACCTCAACTCCCTCAGCATGTCCTCACAGGAGAGATGCTCCAGCCCTCTGGTCATCTTTGTGGCCCTCCTTTGGACTTGCTCCAACGGGTCCATGTCTTTCCTGAACTGAGGGCTCCAGAACTGGACGCAGTACTTCAGGTGGGGTCTCACTAGAGCAGAGTAGAGGGGCAGAATCACCTCCCTCGAGGTGACTTTTTTTTATACTTCTTTTTACGGAGCTCAGGATGTGGTTGGCTTTCTGATGTAAACATTTTGGGTGAAATTCAGAAAGGTTTTAAGCTCCTAGGTTCATTTTAAATTCCCGCCTCTCTACTGAAATTAAAGTGAAGTAAAAGCCTAACACTTCTTGAATCCAAGCTTTAATGGTAAATTTTAATGTTACTTTAGCAGACAGCAATGTAACTAAGGCACATATTTTCTGATTTTGAATTGCATTTGTATTATATTTATTCAACTCATGTTCAAGAAAAATATATAAACGTGTTTGTTCTTTCAGGAGTGCATTAGAGCCTTAGGCCGAAATAAACCTCATACACCCTTCAGAGCAAGTAAACTTACTCAGGTGCTAAGAGACTCATTCATAGGAGAAAACTCCCGTACCTGTATGGTAAGTTGTTTTGGTTAACTGCTCTAACATTTACAAAGAGAAAATACACTGGTAATGTAGGCTTTTATGTTTAAAATTGGTCACTTGCTACTGGCAATGTGTTGGACTTATGTTTATCCTAACTGACACTATATGTGGACTGAGACTTTTGGCAGAGTCATTTCAGATAACTTTCTCCCTTCTCACTATTTATTGGCCTTTTTTATTGCTTATTCTCATTTTCTAGCTAGGCATTTAGCTAGAAACAGTTCTAGCTTGAGGGTTTTTGGTTTTTTGTTTATTTTAAATAATGTCTTAATTATATGAGAGTATTGTTTGTTGACTCAGCATTTTGGAAAAGGTGGTATAGACTGGAAGTTCAGTGGTGTGTTACTGTCTTTAAATGACAAAGACAAATTTAAAGTTGGTATCAAAGGCATCAGAATATGCTCTAGGCTGTTGAGAGGAGAAGTAGTTGGGATAGATGGGATGAATAGTTGTGTATTGAATAAATCTGCATTTGCAACAGTCTGAAAAATGGAATTCTTCTGCAAATGATGGAAAGGACAGATAAAAGCACTCATGTCCAGTTGTTTTATTCGTGCATCCTTAACACTTCTACTTATGGGAGTGCAAACTCTCTGCGGTGGACACTGATTGCTAGGCTTGTTTGTGTTGGTCGCTTTTGACAAACTCCTTGGAATTAATTAGTCTAGAGGCCAGAGAAGTCTGCAGACCACAACATGAAAACCATGGTGTTAGGGCAGCCTAGTCTTCCCTTTAGCTGTTAAGTGTGGTTCTAATTTGAAAATGGGGGTAACAAAGCATTTTTTAATGAATCTTCTTTTCTCCTTCAGTTTTCTTATGAAAAGACAGGATTGTTTTATTTCAGCTGAAGCATAACTTCATAAATCCTATGCAGGTTAAGAAAGCTGAATTGTGCATCTCTAGCTAGTGTATCCATACTGCTGAAGAAGGTTTGGAAAGTTAGCCTGTTGGAAACTACTCTCTGTACATAGAATAATTAACATTTGTGAATATTTTATGAAGTTCTCTCCATCACAGTTACCTCCTTAAAGTGCTAACAAGATGTCTTTGTTTTGATTAAGCTTTTTTTACTTAATTATTACTCTTCTCACAGAGCTGTAATAACCTTTTTTACCTTTTAAATCTGTGAGAATATCATCAGGAATAATCAATGATCTA
The DNA here is from genome assembly GCA_011801015.1 of Ardeotis arabs. Classification (NCBI taxonomy): domain Eukaryota; kingdom Metazoa; phylum Chordata; class Aves; order Otidiformes; family Otididae; genus Ardeotis; species Ardeotis arabs. The sequence continues at coordinate 149,177 of JAAGAY010011849.1, forward strand.
TAGGTGTTCTGTTTCTGTTAAAGCTTGCATTCCTTTGTTTTATACCCAATATAGTTCTAAATATAGGAAAAAAATCTCCTCTGAAATGCTTGAATTATTTTTAATTTTTGTACTTACATAACTACAGTCACTTTACAATTAACAATAAGAAAAGCCTTTCGTGATGAGATACTGCTTTCAAACTCATTCTTCTGTTACTTTTTCATGTCGTTTCTCAGTACGAGGACCACTTGTGGAATTCTGGTTTTAGTGTTTGTTTACATGTAATTTTTATGAAGAATTTAATCAGAAAAGTTTTTTCTTAAGGTACTGGTGCAGGAAGAACACTTGGGTGGTTGTGGCTTACTCTGAATTAGAGTTGAAAGGAAGTAGGGGAAGAAAAGAAACCTACAGTACATCTTTATGTTTGTTTGAATTGAGCTCTTGCATTTGTAGCGCTTGTTCCTGTGATAACTAGATGGATGCAGAATAAAGCTGCCTGTCTGGAGATCTGACAGATTTCCCAACAACATATATTGAATAGAGAGAGGTGTAAAAGATACCTTAGCCTGGAATTACTTCCAGTCCTCTCCAGTTCCCTGGAAAGAGGAGAGGAGACTTGCACTCCAGTGGCCAAGTGGTGGGAATAGTGGGTAAAGGTCAGCAGCTTCACCTCTTCCTTTGCCTCTTTTACCAAGACGATTTACTCAGCCGTCCAGTGTGGTATTTACAGTTGGTTCCTTGGCAGGGTGTACCTGCCCTGTAAGCATGTTCATATGTAGGTTTTATATCATACGCTGGCAAAATTCTACTGATGAAATTTACAGGGAAAGAAAAGGGCAAGTCATTATGGTTTATGATAGCTAAAGTCAAACAATATTTTATTAAATAAAGAGTACTTACCCTGCAGGTGCACTGACTGCTGCTTTGCAGTAGAGCTATGTAATTAACTGTGGTGCTTCAGACTTCTAAAAATGAATGCAAAAATAGTTTAATAATGAGTAGTTTCCTTTTATGTTTCTGCAGCTGACTGTAGATCCTTGCTGTGTTCTCTAGAAGTGCTACCTTATGTGAAGTAAATTAAAGCAGAGAAGTACTTTTTAGTTACAAGTGTTGTAGTTGCTACATGGTAACATGTAGATCATGACAGTGTTTCCTCCAAAATATTTTAGCCTGTTACAAGCAAAATAAATTAATGTGTTTGCACCTTAGAAATATTATTCAATTGGAAAATATTTTTTATTTAACATGTAAGACCTCTTAAGATGCTGGTTTTGCTTGTCGGTGAAGAGGCATGTATTGTAAAAGGATTCCTCAACAAGACAAAGATTTGATCCAGTGCTCTAATATGCTATTAGAGAGTAAGACATTTTGCAAATGTGTGGTGCTTTTCAATGTGGAATGCACACAAAGCGATGTAGTAAAAACTTGTGATTGTAACTTTCTAAGAGATTTTTGAAATGTCCTGGTATAAAATACCTGCTAGGCCTTTTCCATTTGCTTTCTGACATACTAATAATCTGTAAGTGGGATATTTGAGTGTCCCGCTTTTGACTGGGATGAAGCTAATTTTCCTCTCAGTAGCTGCAGTGTTTTGGATTTAGTATGGGACTTGGTATGTGAAGAATGTTGATAAACACACTGATGATATGAGTTGTTGCTAATGAGATCAAGGATACTGTCTGGCTTTCCAGGTCTCACTGACGTGCAGGTGCAGGGAGCTGGGAGGGATATAGCCAGAACAGTTGACCCAAACTGGCCAAAGAGAGTATTCTATGCCATGAACATCATGCTTGGTATATAAGTGGGGGTTCCCCGGGGTGTGGGGCAGATCTCTCTCTCTCTCTCTTGCTCCTTTGCTCACTACTCAGTTTCATTTCCATGTTTGCTGCTCAGGACAGACTGTAACGGTCATTGGGACATCAGGTGGTGAGAAATTGTGCATTGTTCATTTTGTATATTTTAGTATTCCTACATTTTGTTATTATTATTACTTTCCTGGGCTATCATCGTAAATTCTCTTCATCTCAACCCATGAGTTTTCCTTCCCAATTCTCTCCCCTGTACCACTGGGGAGGGGGAGAGGGAGCAAAAAACTGTGTGATGACTAGGGCTAAACCAGAACATTGAGTCAAATTATTTGATAATTTCTACACTTCATTTTTATTTGAATTTTCCATTTATCATTTATGTATTGCCTATTGCGATTTTAAAAGTTACGTTATATGGATGGAGTGTTCTCTTCTGTATATAAGGTTAAGCTATGATTTGAAAACTTTTTTTTTTTTTCAAATTTCAAAAAAATATTTCTAAAATAACTTCATAATGTGGGCAGTTATGACTAGGATCTGCTTCATTTGAAAGAAATCCAGAAACATACAATCAGCATAAATAGGTTGTTTTGAACTTTATTAGTCATTGCAGTTTTACTGAAGTTCTTGTCCTTAAATAGTCTTAAATAGTTTAAAAAAACATGTAAAGTTAGTTTTGAGGAGTTACATAGTAGGATAATGTATAATTTGAAATTTGCAGGGTAGCTACACAGCATAGTCTCATTTTTTAACCAGTGCTGCGTCCTTGATGTGCTACAGTCATAGCTGAAGTGCCAGACCCCTCAGCCCTCCGAGAAGGGAGTAGGAACCTGCAGACTTCAGTGTCTCAAAGGGGCCATTGATCCCACTGTGATGGCTTATGAGCAATGTAGACACACTTGAAATAGGAAGAATGATAATTATGAGTTTTAAAGATATTCCTCTCCGTAAATAGTGCAGCTTTTTTCATCCTCATTTGGAATTACGAACAAGAAAGCGAGCGACAGGTTGGAGTCCTCATGTCCTGCCTGGACTGGGCTTGTTAGGGCATGAGGAGATGTGATGTAGTAGACATTTGTGTTCAACAGACTGAGTCCTGTGGACAGGTTCTTGTGCCCTGAATGGGGTGTCCAGATGGCTGATGGTGCCTACGTGTCACTTCCCTATAGCAGCTGTAGCTTACATGCTTCAAAACTTCATGTGTGGTGTGCTCTGAACATTGAACTGATGGAAGAGATGCACGCATCTTTCACGTTAAATGAGTTTGGAAGGATTTTAAGAACTTGTAGGTTGTTGTTAATTAGCACCCAGAACACCTTATAAAGAGACATGCAATCATATGATCTTTTTAAATCTACACTTGTTGTTTTCATTAGTAACTGTTGAGTACCAGTATTAGAGGTTTAAACTTATGTCTGTATGGTAGCAGGCTCTTTAGACTTTCTAACCCCCTCCCGCCACGTATTTTTCCTTTCTCCCCAGTAGGAGAAATTCCTCTCAGGATGACTGCCTGTGCTTTTGTCAGTAATATCGGCAGCAGGATGAGAGAGAAGATGAGGATTATCTAATCATCGGTTTCATTCTCCTAATGCTGTTATGCCACAAAAAATGTTAGTGTGTAGAATCGTAGAGGTGTTTGTCCTGGGTAGTGCCTTCATGGCTCTCCTGAAAGGAGCACAGATGAAAAAAACTGGACTACTGAGAGAAGCTAGGACAAATAATGATGCCACTATTGCCTGATCACAGTTATTATTTTTGCTGAGTGCTGGAAAGAAGGTGAGATCTTCAGGGTATTTTATTTAGCTGGAAAAGATCTATAGATTCCAGATACATCTGATAATAAGTTAGCTATCAAGTATTATTTACAGATAACTTCTAATTGAGAAAAAAAATATCTTTACTTAGGAAAACAGTTAAACACATGCTTATCTTTGATATTATTAACTATAATTTTGGACTGTGGCCAAAATAGATCTCTCAAATCAGTACACAATCTGCTTGAACAGAGGACAGCCTACAAAGATATATTAAAAAAATAATTGGTAATTGTTTGCAGGATATGTTAGACTTACTTTCTACTGAGTTGCATATTTGTGTTTTTAAGGAGTCTTTATTTTTTCAGTTAGATTTTTGTATTTACATATTATGTTACCAAGACAGTGAGATGGGGCAAATTGACTGAAATTTCTGTGAATTCTTAATGTTCCAGGTACACTTAAAAAAATTAAATTGAAGCCTTGACTTGACATCTGTCTCCTTGAGATGTCATTATTTAAGAATAGCTGTACACAGTAAATAGTTGTTGTAGAAGATCTCAAATGAAACTGGAGACAAAAAAAAATAGTGTTAATTTGAATTCACCTACCTTTTTATCCGCACAAAGTGATTTATTAATGTGTGGCTTGTTTTCTCCAGATCGCTACAATTTCTCCAGGGATGGCGTCATGTGAAAACACTCTGAATACGTTGAGATATGCGAATAGGTATGGAAAATGTTATTGCGTATAGCTGTACCTGCTGTTGATCACTGACATTTGGAATACTGTTGTTACATGATGTATAATTATTTTAGCTACTTGAGTAATTTTATTGTACTTGCATTTCTTAATAAGATTAAAACCAAATTACTGATCCAGGTTCACCTTTAATTTAAATTGATACTTTTTACAATGGAATCAATAGAAACTGCACGTAAGCCACTATCCGTAGATGGATAATGTAGGTTGCAAGGAACGTGGGAGATGCCTGTATTAGTTTTACCCCTGCTCTGGAGGCACCATCTCTTGCATTAGAGGCAGTCCGTATTCATGATGATTCCCTGGGGTTTTAGCTGAAATACCCTTCTGTAGTGTGGAGTTTTTTTCATCCCATTGGTGGAATGGCATGCAGTTGCCAATCTGTTTCACACATACATATGAAATTTTATACTTCCCAAGTTCTGGCAAATATCTGAGACCTCTAGTAAAGACTCAGTTAATCCAGCAGTGACTTTATAATCAATGTAGAGAAATTTGCACCTCCAGAGGCTGATGCAGCACCTCTGAGAGCTCTACTGCTTTCTGAACGTGTTTGTCTCTCTTCAGTGAGCATGAAAGGTGCCTTCCTCTGCTGCAGTTTTCCTTTGTGTAATGTCTGTGGAGATGGAGTGATCAGGTCCTTCGTGTCCCTGCAGTCAGACTTGTGACCCAGAGACACTCCCCATGCTTTGCTACAAAGAACAAAGGAGGCAAACCCTCCTCTGGGCCATTGGAAACGCTCATTTGGCCAGAAGAGGCTACCCTCTAGTGGCCTGCTTGCCCCAGTGAAAGACAGGGCAGAACCATGTCTGCTTCTGCTTAGCTAGGCACCCTGGCCAGTCACTCACTGGGCACAAAGGGCTTTTACTGCCTGCTCCTCTCAGTATCCGAATGTCTCTGTGTCTGGGTCAAGAAAGCTAGTAGCAAATCTGCCTGGCTTGGACCAGTCTGTGTGGCTTCCTTCCTGGTAAGAAGGAGGCATCTACTCCCCTGCTTACAGTAACATAATGAAGGACCTTGCACATTCATCAAGACTCGCTGGATCTTTTACCCCTGATAGAATAAACATTGCTGAAGTGACTCCAGAAAAAGACACTGTAAAACTAATTAAACAGCTATTTCTAGTATACTAAATAGTTGTGTTGTTTCTTCCCATTGCTGTTAAATTTGTATGTTGTTATGGAGCAAATGCCTGTCACTGTAAAGTTCCTTCATGTGTTTTGTGTAGTATTTTAGTTTTCTCTAGCTATGTATATGATTTTCATAGCACAATTAGTTTTTAGTGCTGGACACCGGCGTGTGTACAGTCTAAGACAGGAAGCAGAATAGAATGTAAAAGTTTTGTAGCTGTAGTGGTTTCATACTTTAAAAGGAGCCATTTAGTGAAATATTGAATGTAGTATTGAATGTAAACTTTATTAACTGCACTAACTGAAATCTGGAATTACTCTTCTGAAAACACTGCTACTATAGTCCCCTGCAAATTAGCAGCACTGGTTTTGTTCAATTTTACTAGTCATGTGTAACTCTGTTTGCAGAAAGCTTAAATATGTTAGTATACTTGTGTTCTAATAGAAAAATAATTTTATAGTTAGACTATTAAAGAAGTATGCTGAACAAAGACTTGTCATTTTAACTGTGTTTATGAGAACATTTTCTTTTCATTTGCTGCTGTATTTTGCTGCTGCAGAGTAAAGGAATTTGGAATTAGTCCTTCGGACATTCCCTTCTCACAGGGTAGTGGCAGTCGCTCTGATCTCTCTCCTTCCTATGAGTATGACGACTTTTCTCCTTCAGTCACCAGGTCTACTTCATTCTATACATGGAATCTTTATTTTTAAGTTTTCTTTTTGGCTATGTAATTTTACAGACCAACTTTTCATTAGTCCCCTTGCCTTGAGTCACACATTGTTTTTATTTTGTTTGGCAGGTGATGGTTCTGCATGATCTGCAATCATCTTCCTAGTATTTTGTTCACCCTCCTTAAACATCCACACTCTATATCCAGGCTTGCTAGTTTCCTTCATACTTTTTTTTTTAAAAATGGTGATGTCATCTTTGTACATTTAGTGGACCAAATCTGACGAGTCTGTGTTTAGGGTAATTTGAATATCTCTAGTTAAAAAAGAAAACTATTTTCATACATACCTATCTTTAAAACTTTTAATCACTCTGAAGATGAATGAAAACCAGTTTCCATTGTAGTAAATAAGTGCTACTTGAAAAAACATTTTTCCCTTTAAAAAAAAGAATATATTCTAAAATTTGCTATACTTGTAGACTTTGTCTGTTTCATGGAATTGCTTTTAAATGGACTTTTTTTTAACAGAATCATTACAAATTTTTAAAACTATTTTTATGCTGCAAGAGCCTACCATTTTAATAAGATATTTTCAGCTTTGAAATTATTTTAATTAAATAATCTATTCATTCTCTGAGATACTTGGTGGCAAATTATTATTTTCTTCAGAATTCTTGGTGGATTTGCTTGTAACAGCCAGTGGGGTACTAATTGATTAACTTTTTTAAAGCACAGCTGTGTGCACAGAAGAAGAAAGATGGTCAGGTTTAGGGTTCTGAATTAACTTTTCATTCAAATACTGCTTATTCTTAAGGAATTAATATTGAGGCTCTGGAGATTTTTGCCTTCTTAACTATTAATGAGTAGTTAAGATTTCAATCAGAAAAAGCCTCTTGCTATAGTATGGACTGTAATCCACCTGCAAGTAGATGAAATTCAATGCTTGCTTTATAGGAGTTGGACTAACATTGTTTTGTCACTGAAAGTCCGTTAAATTTGTGAGGCTGACATCATCATACTTATTAAATGAATTAATTGCGCATAAACCCATAGAGCCTTATTTTTGGTTGTGACTCTTTTGCAGAGGAAGTTACTAATTTACAAATGAAACATTTTCTGCTCGTAGGGTGAAGGAGCTGACGGTTGATCCTAGTGCCGCAGGAGATACCCGTCCCATTATACACCATGCTCCCAATCAGATTGACGACTTGGAGACACAGTGGGGTGTAGGGAGTTCTCCTCAGAGAGATGATCTCAAACTGCTTTGTGAACAAAACGTGAGTGGTTTACAGCACTACATGGAAATAGGTGAAGATAAATACAGTGGCAGAATGAATGCAGAGTAATGTGTATTTATAGCCTGTTGGCAAGATCGTTAAGTAAGAGCAGCATGCCTCTTCATCTTTTGACTTTATGGTAAAATGTTCATTCCCATACAAAAACAAACAAACAAACAAAAAACCCCCAAAACCCCCTCAAAAACATTTCTTGAAGGGTTAGAGGAGAATGTTTTGCTTTTCTTTATCTTCCTTGCTGACTAGGGCTTTTAATGTCCAGGCAGGGTTTACTCTAGGCTACGGTGCTCTTCAGTGTGCCCTGACAGTTTTCTGTAGGCATTAAAACCTCCTAGAAATTAGCATTCTTGCCTTGTGACTTCCTCTTCCCACTATTTCAACTTGGTTTTGTAATATGGAGTATTCCATTTTCCAGTATGCACTAGAATTAGTAGGTGGAAATTTTTAGTTAATATGAGTCAAATTTAACTCTCTGAACATTTTGAATATATTGCCCTCTCCGCTCATTTCTGGAGATTTTATTGTTAGAAGTATTAACTTATATTTTTGACAGGTTCTGCCTTCTGCATATTTGTTTTCGTGTTCTGTGATAAGGTGGATTGCATTCGATATATTTCCTGTAGCCACAGTTCTTTCCAGACTAACAAGGTTAACTATTGTTTCTAGGAAGAGGAAGTTTCTCCACAGTTGTTTACTTTCCATGAAGCAGTGTCACAGATGGTAGAAATGGAAGAGCAAGTAGTAGAAGACCACAGGGCTGTCTTCCAGGTAAAAGATGGAGCTGTACTTTATTTTATCCTAATCCAGGAATACAGTTTTTTTCAATAGAGATGGAAAGATGTAGGATATCATCTGGTCATACCGCTGCTGTCAGAGATTTCCAAATTGTTTTATTATGCGTAGCCCATTGTAGCAAACAAATAGACACAGATCCCATCTTTGTTGTCATGATGAAAGAGAAACATATTTCTATATCATCCCAGAAATTTAGTAAAATTTTCCTTTTATTCTCAATAAATATTCTTAAATAGACTGTCTTCGTTGTAAGAAAAGCTGTTTTCTTTTTATTATTTTTACTATTCACTGTACTTTCTGTTGTCGTTCTTTTCTAGCATTAGTGACTGTGTTTTTTTCCTAGTTGCAGGGAGTTTATTCAGATTGGTCTTGAAATTTTCGATTTCACTGTATAGCATATGCTAATATTCCCGTGCCAGAGCTGCTATTTAATAGTAATGTCTCTGTCAGCACCATTTCTGTTTGGTCATCTCCCTCTAAGATACTGCATTACTACCTCCAGGTATCTCATCTGAATATCTTTTTGTGACATCTCGCTCAGATATACTGAGATCCAGAAGAGACGCATACATTTCTAGGTGCCCGTTTGCTTCCTTTTTACAAATACATAAAGGTTTTCACTTGCGATTAGGCAGGATCGTTGGAAGGAATACGGCCCCCACAGTGTAATGCTGGTCAGTGCCATGGAGCCTTTTACATTCATGAAATAAGTTGTAATAAGTATGACTTACTAGTTTTCAGAAGGAAATATGAGTTGCTTCTTTTCATAACCTTAGAGTCTTCAGGCAGGCTGTCCGTTTGGCAGATCTGCTGCAAGAGAACAGCAGAGCATTAAACCTATAGGGAATACACACATCTCCTCAATTTAGATATCTTGTTTAGTGGAACATTGATGTGTGTTCATAATACAGTAGGATGCTGAGTAACACATTTTACCACAGATGTAAAGATTTAGTTATTATGAAACAGTAGCCCTGAAGTAAAACCTGCAGAAGTGTGAAAGGCCTATGCCATATGCCTTAGCGTGTCCTAATGCTTGCGACTTCTGGAGAGACAAGATGCATTAGTTTAAGATGTTACTGCCTCTGTGTGTCCATCTGCCCTTCTGTTGGAGATTGCTGCTCCTCCCAGCAGTCACTGGAAGGAAATGTGCCCAAGCCACAGCTCCCTTCATTCGCAGTGTGGCTTGTTAGTTTATGCCGTGGTGGAGGTGAGCTGTACCAATACAAAATCTACCAGCTGTACCAGGCAGAAGTTGTCTTCTGTCAGCTTCCTCCTGGAAGCTGCTGATATAAAACATCCTTTCCTAACAAAAATGTCTAAAATGGATCAACGGAATGATTTGTACTTTAGAGGTGTTGGTCTTTCTTTGTGTCTTGGATGTATGAGTTTACATTTGATGAGATGAATCCTGTCCCAGTGTGAGCTCCATCTGTCCTGAAAGCCAAACAACATACATAGGGTTTGGACTATGCTTTCAATATTACCTGGGCTACTGAGCACAGAGAGAAAGACTTAATTTTAGTATTTCAGGCCCAACATGCCTAGAACTGTCAGATGCTTTCTTTTTTTTTAAGATCAAAGCATTTCCAATGGGATCAGTTCTCCTTATCACAGCTTTGCATGGCTCTGCGTGCATTAAGCTCCTGATTGCATTCTTCTTTGCTGCAAGACTTTTTTTTTTCCACTTTTTTTGTAATATTTGGAGTGCAAAGATGCCCAAGAGCTGCTTTAACCAACCTTTACAATACTCTTATCTATCTGGGGAGTTAGCTCATGCAACAGTGAGCTTAAAATAGCTCTTCTTTTAAACAGCTTGTCTCAAAACTGGTTTTAATTATGGACAGAATTATCTTGGCTCCTTGACTGTAGTAATGACACTATGATTATAGTCAGTGGCACCAGCCCATACTTAAAATCGAAGCCTGACTTCAAAGTCTGAGACCTGCCTAAGGGGAAATAACCATGACATAAAGTTCTGTTCTCTGAGTTTGCTAGCTTTACAACCACCTGATGTTCTGGATTTGAAGAGAAGTGCGGTCGCTAGGGTAAACCTGTTGCTGGTATGACCACTGGAATTAAGAAACAATGTAGAAAACATACAAGTTTTCTGAATCAGAAATAAGGTTTCAATTTTTCTGAATTAGGGATAAGGTTTCATTTTAGAATTTAAATCTGTTATAGTGAGGTGACTAGACAGTAAAAGCGTGGTCATTTTGAGAAAAGATCTAATTGAGCTCTTTGTCTTTAAACTTGTCTTGAAACTTCGCTCATGTATTTAGTTGGGTTTTTTTAAACTTTTATCTAGGAATCCATTAGATGGCTGGAAGATGAAAAGGCTCTTCTTGAGATGACAGAAGAAGTAGACTATGATGTGGATTCTTACGCTACCCAACTTGAAGCAATTCTAGAGCAAAAAATTGATATTTTCACCGAACTTAGAGGTAGATTGCTTTTAATCACTTTTGTGTGCATTATTAGCACTGTGTTTTCATATGCTATGGAGACTTGGAATAATAATGAGGAGAAAAAAAAAAAAAGTGTGATTATATTTTAGGGTCTTTTTTTTCCCCTTATTCTGTCTTGCAATGTCCTGTGGAAGGAACATTTATGCTCCTGCCTAAGAACCAGTTCACATCTGTGCTCATTCATCCGAGTTCAAAGGAAAAATCTCTGCTTTACCTCCAGGAAGTATAAACTTGATCCTGCAACTTTCTTTTTCTTTTCCTTTGTTTGAAAACAATAAAGAAAGGAAAAAGAAAATCCAGATGAAGTGTATGAAAATAAGGTAATGCAATGAGAAAAAACTAGTAGGAACTCCCAGTTCCTGCTCTGTTGCATTCTTTAGCGTAGCAGAGAACCTGCTGTCATTTTTAAGACTGTGATTAAGAGTGGCATTGAGCTCTGAGTAGCTTGGTTGTTAGCTTACTTTTCTCTTCAGCAGGCTTTCTGTCTGTTATTTTGTCAGCCTCTCTTTGTTGAAAAACAAACTGCAGGTAATTCTTAGTCCCCAAAACTGGCTCTTCCACTTGTCTTTTAAAATCAGCTTGTCAGATTGGTATCACGGAGATGAATTTTTCACTTTAGTTTCTGTACCTACTTGGACTCCAAGAGGCATGTTATACTGGTAAAAATTCAAGGGTAGAGTTTGGGGCTGAGGAGTCAGAGGGGGATTGTTTTTTTTTTTTTTAATATTAGTGGGGAATGGAGGGGTACAGGAACAGGAATATGAAAGGATGCCACACTTCCTTTCTTAGGTTTCTCCCGTTCTTGTTATAGATATGATGAAACAAATGATCGGTGCATTTATCTATTTACAGCTAGTAACTTCCGAAAGTTAATCACAAGTGCTTGGGGGTTAGAATTTACTCTGCTGAGTTTTAGAATGTACAGAAGTGACTGATTGTACATTAAATACAATTTTGTATGCCTCTAAGGATGGTTTGGAAGCTGCTGGGAAGGAAGAGGATGTATGTAGTGTGTACCACCCTACACTTTCCATATACTGTATACATACTCTCTACATATACTCTATATATACTTGCTGTATAAGTTAGAAGCGGAGTTTAAGTGTGAACAGATTACATGCTGGGAATGCAATTGTGTGGTTTCCAAACCTACCCTGCCTAGAGACAGGGGCAGCATCTAAGAAGGGACAAAGTTGCTTAGCAACTTGTTTGTATGGTGAGTATTGAATTTAAGCTTATCTCAGTCCTCTTGTAGCTTGTAATGTCAGCTGGTTTTGTGGAAGATTGTTGTGCATTAGGGCCAGGATGTGGAGCATCAGGGCTTAGTTTCAAGACTGGTGCTGGGCACAGGCGCATCAGTACTCATTCTCTCTTTTTTTCATTAAAGATAAAGTGAAATCTTTCCGGGCAGCTCTACAAGAAGAAGAACAGGCCAGTAAACAGATCAACCCGAAAAGACCACGTGCCCTTTGAAACGGGCCTTTGCTGCTAAAGGAATCCATGAACCCGTACTGCTGTAGCACACATTTGTTAAAAAAACCAGTGGCCGTAAGAACTAAACTACTTGAAAGCGTAAAAACGTTAGAAATGTCTGTGGAAATGTCCTGTTTCTTATTCACCTGAATGACACTTTTGGTTATGTGTGAAATGCTCCTATGATGTCTACAAAATGCTTCTAGACCAGACAGCACAACCATGCAGGGTTCAGATCTGTGAAGCACTTTGTTTAAAATATTTCATTTATTCAAATTGTGAATTTTGTTTGGAAATCTTTGCCATGTTTTTAATAATGAAGTAAAACTGTGGCCATTAGAAAGTCACAGTATCAGTTTTGTTACGAAGACCAGCTGTGCAGTTTTAAATTGTGTTTGCGTGCATGCACACCTCACTAGTGGTTGTATATAACTTCTCTTTGACAGACAGCTGTGCTTACCTCTTCCCATTCTGTGCCTTGATGAAGGCTACGTAACCCTAAACATCCTCTTTCTGAAGCACAGCCTTAATAAACAACATTCCTTATTTGTCACTATAAATTAATTTTAGTGTGGTACATTTTTAATGTGTTCTGAGACTTTTTTTTGGTGGCTAGTTTCATTTCACAGGATGTGCCATATCATTTGACTAGGAACTGCAAGACCTGTTAGAATGGACAAATAGCTGGACATTCCATCTTCCTTGTAAAAATCTGGAATCTAGATTTATCTGAATACCATAAAAAATGGTTATATAATTCTAACATTTTCTCTGTAATTAAAAAAAAAACAAAAGACAAAAAAACAAAAATATAAATTAGTTGAGGTATAATAAAGGGTAATGTTTAAGTACTGAGGAGAGTTGTATCGTAGGATAATGCAGATATACAGTATGTGGTATGGTGTGGTAATGCTGTCAGAGCAAAGGTACGATCTGACCTCTGCATATAGATAGGATAACTGTCAAAGTTTGGGGATCCAGCTAAATACCTACACATTGGCCTTTCACATACTGTTAAAATTTGGCTTTTGATGCATGACAAACTTACATGTACATTAACTGTAGTTTGCAGGTAGTTGGAGTAGCTCTGTTGCTTTAAAAAAAAGTAGCCAATACCTATTTTTCCCTTTGTACAGTGCCAGCAGCTGAAAAGTGGGGTGAAATTGCATCATTTGAGGATTTTGCACAATACCTCTCTACGTAGTGCTAGTAGAAATCCCACAAGTACCTGAATTCTCACAAATGAAATGGTGCCATGGTGGTACGGTGGTATCAGCACTTTTTAGATGGTGGCACTCATTATTTTTGCAAATCAGTATCTAAAAAAGATCGACCTTTCATGTAAGAACTTCTTGTCAAATGAAGAATTGTAGACCTCTCTAGGAGTTCTCCCTGTTTCCAGGAGTTCATATCAGCAGATTTTCCCCTGGAACTGTTTAAAAATTACTTTTGGAATACAAGCCTGTTTGTTTGTGCCAGGCCTGGAGGGAAATAAAGGGAAGGCAATGAGAAGAGAGTTAAATGAGCCAGGAATTCTTGTAGTGTTTAATGTTTGTATCTACCATAGGAAGGTAGGCTGTGGGAAGCTCTTGTCGCATCATGGTTAAAAATAAAAAAAAAATCCTCCTGTGTGTAAACATGAAAACTGAAACAACAATGTAGATTTTACATAATGTGTTTAATAAATTAAGCTATTAAATGACTTACAGATGAGAATTTACTTCTATTAAAGTTTTCTTGTGCTTTGGGAAGGGTGTCATGTTATAAGTACATTGGAGTTACACTTTTGAAAAGGCTGCTCATTTCAGAAAGAATATTTACCTCTGGAGCTTACTCTTCTGTACAAATTTGTCATATATAACAGTGCTCTGGGGAACTTCTTCCTGACTTTAGTTTTGCAGCAGGTCTTCAAAAACCATCACACGTCTTTCTGAGCAGTTGTTTAAGAACATTGTCCATCACAGTTAAAAGAAAAAAACAATGAAACAGAAGGCAGCAGCTTTTGCTAGCAGGTGATAGTACTGGTTATCGTATAATACCGGAGGGTTCCTTTAAAGCTGCTCAAGAGAAATCTTACTTTCTAAAAAGCCTGTGAAGACTTGAGACATCCTACGTGAGAAATAGTGGCTTCCCTACTTTTTCTCCATGCAAGCCTAGAGCAACAACCAGGCTGTGGTTTACAGTGGGTAACAAAGAGGACAGGAAGGACAGAGACAGTTATATTTCAGCAGCTTTTTACAAAGCCTTGTAAATGATGTGTGTCCTGTCAGGTAGCAGATGCAAGTTGAAATTGTGTCTTCTGCAAGGAGACTGTTAAGCCTTTGTGACAGTGTGCTGTAAAGTCAGATCTACACTGATACTGAAGCAGTGGGAATCAGGATATTGCTACGACTGGTTATGGCACCTGAATTCCTGTAGCCCATTGTTGTGATGGACTGGAAATACCTGAACAGGACTCAGACAAGCTTATCTTGATTCTCGTCCTGTAAAATGAAAGCATTTAGGAAGTGTGGCACAAATCTCCAGCACTTGTTCCTTCTGTATTTGTCTGTGCATATTGCTGTGGCTACTTACTTCACTCATAAATTGGTTCTATATGTAGTGAAGCAGCAGTAGAATCACTAAATAATAAAATAAATGAGCAATTCGGTTTTCCAAGACAACCTCTCACGGTGCCTGCAAATTCAAGTGCATATTTCTGTACGTGCTTCTGAATCAATTACTTTTAAAGAATTGACATTAGATGTATACCAAATGAAGTTATATCTTTGAGGAGTTTTTCCTAACTTGTGTCTTCTCCACTTAACTGTGGTATTATGAAAAGATAAACTATACATGAAAAAATGATTTAGGGTATTTAATATAGGGGCCCAAGAGAGCTGGTTAATGTTCAAGAATCACCTCTTCCAAGCTCAGGAGCGATGCAGCCCAACGAAGAGGAAGTCAGGCAAAAATGCCAGGAGACCTCCAGGAGAACAAGTTCCTCCTGGAGCAACAGAATAACAAAAAGGAAGCCTACAGAGGGTGGAAGCAAAGACAGGTAGCTTAGGAGGAATACAGAGAGATTTTGAGCAGCCAGGGGTCAGGTTAGGAAAGCTAAAGCTCTGATAGAATTAAATCTGGCCAGAGACATCATGGGCAACATGAAAAGCTTCTTTAGGTACATTGAGGATAATAGGAAGACCAGAGAAAACATGGGCCCTCTCTGGAAGAAAACAGGAGACCTGGTTACTTGGGACATGGAGAAGGCTGAGGTAGTCAATGAATTTTTTGCCTCACTTTTCACTGACAAAAGCCACATCGCCCAAGTCACAGAAAGTAAAGGCAGGACTGGGAGAACTGCTCACTGTAGCAGAGGAGCAGGTTCGGGACCATCTAAGGAACCTGAAGGTGCAGAAGTCCATGGGACCTGACGAGATGCATCCATGGGTCCTGAGGGAATAGCAGAATCATAGAATAGTTTGGGTTGGAAGGGACCTTTAAAGGCCATCTAGTCCAACCCCCCTGCAAGAACCAGGGACATCTCCAACTAGATAAAGTTGCTCAGAGCCCCGCCCAACCTGGCCTTGAATATTTCCAGGGGATGGGGCATCCACCCAATTTTTCCCAATATCCAATCTGAATCTAGCTCCGTCTATTTTAAAACCATTACCCCTTGTCCTACTGCAACAGGCCCTACTGAAGAGTTTCTCCCTATCTTACAGGGAGTTGTGGTAACAGCCAACATGGCTTCACTAAGGGCAGATCATGCCCTGACTAATTGGTGGCCTTTTATGACAGGGTTACAGCATCAGGGGAGAAGGGATGAGCAACTGATGTCATCTGCCTGGAGCTGTGCAAAGCATCTGACACTGTCCTGCACGACATCCTTGTCTCCAAACTGGAGAGACATGGATTTGACAGATGCACCACTCAGTGGATAAGGAATTGGCTGGATGGCCACACTTAAAAAGAGTTGTGGTCAATGGCTCAATGTCCAGATGGAGATCAGTGACGAGTGGCATTGCTCAGGGGTCCGTATTGGGCCTGGCTCTGTTTAACATCTTTGTCAGTGACATGGACAGTGGGATAGAGAGCACCCTCGGAAAGTTTGCCAGCACCACCAAGCTGTGTGATGCAGTCGACACACTGGCGGGAAGGGATGCCATCCAGAGGGACCTTGACAGGCTGGAAGGATGGGTCTGTGAGAACCTCACTGAGTTCAACAAGGCCAAGTGCAAGGTCCTGCATCTGGGTCAGGGCAATCCAAAGCACAAATACAGGCTGCGCGAAGAATGGATTGACTCCTGAGAAAGACTTGTGGGTGTTGGTTGATGAGAAGCTGGACATGAGCCAGCAATGTGTGCTTGCAGCCCAGAAAGCCAACCGCATCCTGGGCTGCATCAAAAGAAGCGTGGCCAGCAGGTTGAGGGAGGGGAATCTCCCCCTCTACTCTGCTCTCGTGAGACCCTACCTAGAGTACTGCATCCAGCTCAGTACAGGAAAGACGTGGACCTTATGGTCCATGCAAGTCCAGAGGAGGCCACAAAGATGATCAGAGGGCTGGAGCACCTCTCCTGTGGGTACAGGCTGAGAGAGTCAGGGCTGTTTAGCCTGGGGAAGAGAAGGCTCCAGGGAGACCTTCCAGTACCTAAAGAGGGCCCATAAGAAAGTGAGAGGGGGACTTTTGACAAGGACATGTAGCAACAGGAAAAGGGGGTAATGGCTTTAAACTGGAAGAGGGTTGATTTACACTAAGGAAGAAATTTACAGTGAGGGTGGTGAGGCACTGGAACAGGTTGCCCAGAGAAGTTCTGGATGCCCAATCTGTGGAAGTTTCCAAGGTGAGGTTGGATGGGGCTTTGAGCAACCTGATGTGCGTCTAGTGGGGGTTGGAACTACATGATTTTTAAAGTCCCTTCCAACCCAAACCATTCTATAATTCTATGCATATAGAGAGTCATGTCTTCACCCCTGCATGATGCTAGAGAGTTAATAGTTACTGTTTTACTGAATCGTAAGACCAAAATGGATTTTTATTTTGACAGCTGCTATGCAGAGTTAATGCAAACTTTCTTGGGAAAACTCTGCCTTGTCCTTAATACGTATAATCCAAACTATATTAAGACACTTCAGTAAGTCTTTCTGTCAGGACACAGACATGCGCTGCGCTAAGATTCACTGAAAGCTTTGATGTATACTGAAACTCCCCCTTGCCTTGAAGGGTGAAGTAGTTTTCTTATGAAAACAGCTGCTTCAATTTATTTTGACAAAAAATCCCTTTTGCCTATCCTTGTGAGCACTAGCCCTTTGGTGCTTTTCTGCTGGTTCCTACAATGGTTTGATGGCAATAAGGAGGGGATAAAGGAGATGACACTGGTACTTTCAGGTACCTCAATACTGTTTTTGTAAATTATACCAAGCCCACAAGAAAAATATTATTGTTTCTGAGAAACAGTTACTGGGATTTCTCCGAGAGTTTAGTAATGGACTTGGAATGTGAGTAGCTATAAGAGGACAAATGGAAGAGACGGGTATTTCAAATCAAAAGAAAGTATTTAAATATACTTTAAAACAAACAAATGGAATGACTACAACTCTGTTTCTGTTGACCAAACCAGACTTGTTGAGTACTGTGCCAGAATGTACTGAGGTGAAGTTCATGATCAGAGAAGAGATTTCAATTATGGCAGCATCTATCCATGTTACTGGATATATTTAAAAACAAACTGTTAGGTGGAAGTCCAGCCCCTTACTTCAGTTGTGAAAGAATTTATCACTTATAAAATACAAAGCAGCAGCTTCTCGCCAGTATCTGTGATAAAACTGCATGTAAGGTTTCAGTAAGAACCAGAGTGTGTACGCTGTATTCTGTTCATTGCTTTTGTGAGAAGAACTTGTCCCGCTGCAGTCACTCTGGCTTGGGTATTTTGTTCAGTGACAAAATACAGAACATCTTTCAGTCCTCTAGTAGAATCTATGAGAAATGGATGCCTTCTGAATTGAAGCCATGCAGCAATCTGAAAGAGTAAGATAGTTATGTTACAATTTCTACTAATTTATACTTCAGCTTAAGGCATTTTTAAGATGTGCTGGCTGGCAAAGAACATACGAAAATAACATGAAGCAGCCATCACTGTTCAACTGCCATAAAAAATTGTTATGAATCTTAAGCTAAAGGTTGTTAGCAACTGTGTCATTTTAGAGATGCAGGAATATTTTCAGTGCAGTTAGTTATACTGCATCTTACAAGGTTTACTATGCTTCTTTAAAGAGCAGCAGCTGTATTGTCACACTGAGAAACAGCTAGGTACTTTTAATTAGGAGAAGATTCATGTTCCCCCTTAAATTAACTAACCAGAAGTAAGAGCAGAATATAGCACTTAATTACTCAAGTTTCCAAATCATGCCATAGACGAAGGCCTGATCTTCAAGACAAAGAAGGGCTGTGTTAAGTCTCCAGGGAAATTATAATAACCAATTCCATTATTAAAACCATTTTTAAAGGAGACAGACATAGAAAGGTCTAGTACACAAACACCAGAAATAGGGATCTCTAGCTAGTTGCTTATCAATACTGTAAGCAGCAGTTAAGATACATAAATAGCTTTAAGTGTTTGTCCATGTTCAGGTCTGGAAGCACGGAGTGTCCGGTACTGAGAGGAGAACAGAGTTAGCACTATTCCTGTGTAACCCAATACCAGCAGGTACAGGTGCAGATAGAATTTGAAGAAGCTTAAAAGGAAGACATAAAGAGGAAAAAAAATACCTGATGAAGTCATCTATATCCATTGAACGGGCTCGTTTTTCAGAGTAACCTGTATTTTTTAGGACTGTCTGTATTTTCTCTGCAATTTTGAAGTTTTCAGGTATTTCCTGTCAATGGAAAATAGGATACAAATTTATTTTCTATTCATAGCATAGAAAAAGGTTCACTTAAGTCATCTCCTCTTTTCTTGCTTTTAGAACAGTTCCTGTTTCAAGTGAAAGAAATAAGCTATACTTTTTCTTGTAGGGATTACTGTATTCTTCCATCTCAATTTTTATACAACAGCTCATTCACTAAAAGTGAATCACAACAGTATTGCTATGAAGACACAAAAAGCTTTATTAGATTAGTGAAAGTCCTTGAGACCTGCAGCCAATGTATTAATAACATACTCAGCTTTCAGCTTTTTGACTGTAATTTAGCGACCCTTTTAGATTTTTCTCAAAGAAAAGAGGTAAGTTCCTCCCTCCCTCAAACTCTTGGAAAAACTTTTAATATGTTAAGCTTTGCAATATTAATTTTTTACTCTTCTAGAAGTCAGTATGTAGGTCACAGTACAAAGAAAGAGAACTTCATATATTAAAAAGGAACTTACTGTATTATGTAAGGAACAATGAATTCGGTAATTATGATCCAGCAACTGTTCTACAGCACTTGACCTGAAAGAAATGCAAGTTTAGAATGAAAATTGAGCTTTAACTAGTTTTTTGGACTCGATTGGTAGTTCATCTTTACTATAAAAAACAATAATGAGAGCTGTTCTTTTTAAATAGCTGCCTAGTTTTCTTCTAAAATAAAAATCTTGTAACCTCAGCATAAATCCTCTGTCATGGTTTATCCCAGACTGTGCTGGCATGCATGTAACACTGTTACGCATTTGCACAAAAGAAATAGTTAATTGGATAGATTCTCAAACTTTGAAAAGGTTTCCTTTAATAGAAGTTACTTACTTAAATGCTGCGGAGAGGGTCTTGTTTTTCCTAACAAAAGCTATCCTTACCAGACCATCCCATTCCTGAAATAAAAAATTTAGAATTTACAGAAAGGAACATACAGCTACTGGACAACACGAACACTCACTACTGACAATTTCATAAAGCAAAGTCTTTCAGGAAAATATCTTTCTAAACAATACAAAACTAGTCCTGTCTTGGACAAAGCAATACAAATGGAGGAGAAAATACTTCACCAACAAAAACCTTTGAATTTTTCTTTTCTATGCCTAGGCACTATTGACCAGATCTTATGCGCTAAGAAGGCAGACACTAGAAGAAAATATGGCTAGGGCAAGGCTGAAATGGTCTTGAAGATCAAAGCGTTTTAAAAATCAATTTTAAGAATACTATCCTGTTACATCTGTATTCCCAGATCATACAAAGTCATCTGAGGATAAAGCTTCTCGTAGATACTCCTTTGATCATAACCAACAAAGTCATCAGTCTCCGGGAGATACAAACCATGATGAAAGTGACACTATTACTTGCAACTCTCCAACTGACTTGGAGATGGTACCTCAGCCTTGTCAAAAATGCTGCTCCTGAACTGATGGTGGCATATTCAGGTACCATCCTAACGCAAGTCTGATCAATAGAGGAGTAAGTATTTCGGAATTATGCAAATGCCAATGAATAGCTGTTACTTAGTAGCAAAAAAAGCACATGGAACTGAGTAAAAAGTGAAAAGAAAAATGAAATTAAGTTTTATCACTTGTATGTTACATTGTTATTAGGGTACACAGTGCTCACCTGGAAGTTGATAGGTGGTGGTGGGTTCTTTGGCTCTATTCTGACAACACTGGATTCAACTTTGGGAGGAGGCCTGAAGTTGTTCTTTCCAACCTATTAGTGAGAAGTCAGGCAGCTGTATGAATAAGCAGCAAATCCTCACATTCCTAGAAATGTTCTTCTACTTTTGATCGCTCCATTTGCTAACACAGAATGACGTACCTTCATCAGATGGTCCACTCGAGCTAATAACTGCGTATTAATAGAGAGTCTGCAGTATAGCTTAGTTCCTGGTTTTGCAACTAAACGAAGTGCAAATTCCCTTTGAAACATAAGAATTGCACACCTGAGAATAACAGAAATGAGAAAATGAATTCTACGTAATCAACTTTTAGGTCAAAAGCCAATTATCACATTTGGAAAACACAGGATTTGCCTCAGACCGTAGCAGCAATAAAAGTTTGTCATAAACAAACTCTGCCTTAATTAGCTCAGAATGTGTTACAAAAAACTCAAAACACACAACTTCTTGGTGAAACCATCTAAATCTCCTTAAATTTACAATGAATTTGATTCTTTATACTGCTAAATGGATCAGGATCAAAGAGACAGAGGCTAGTCTCAGTTTTGTGCCTGACTGTAACAAATCATATTGAATAATTCTATGATGAGTCTTTCAAATCCAAACTCTCTAGCTCCAGAAACTGACCAGTAATGCCGCTAACACTAGCACTTCAGTTAGAGCAATCAAGAACTGCTGACGTCTTGAACGACACACAGAAGTACCTGGGCAGTTATTTTGTTTTGGACCAGACAACAGCAAGTGTCTTGGCTTCGATCCCACCCTTCCTTCCTAAGATAGGAAGGTATTTGAAATGCTACAATGCCCTACTTATCCCTGGAATAACAATTAGTTATAATACTAGTGCAAAGAGGTGCAACTCCTGTTTTCATCAGCTGGACACTCACTGATGCCAAGACTAAGTCTTCCCTCGTGCTTAATACATTGACATAAACTAATTTCCAGGCACTGGCAGTTTTCATCTTACAGAATAATTTTAGTGCGGCCCTGATCCATCAGACTGATAATTTAAGAACTAAAAAAATGTGATTTAGGAATATTTTTAAAACTACTTTTTTGTCTGTTGGATAATACAGAGCTCTGTTCTTCCACATACCTGAAAAAAGGTCTATGAAGCAATAACTTGAAAACAAAAGGTGAAGAAATCTGAGGAAAAGAATAAAGGCACTAATATAATTTCTGTGCAATTACCATTTAAAAAGAAAAACATTTTGCCATGTTGTTTAGCCCATACCTGGTAAGGCAAGTTAGCGACACATGCATCAAAGAATGGCAAGTCTGTTTTCAAGACATCTCCAACCTTGATTTCAAGTTTGTTTGCCAGACACCTGGGGGAAAATACACTGTGGTTATCCTCAGAAAAAGCATGTTGCCAAAGTTTTTGCCACAGCAGCCCAACTGCTTTAAGTGCTCGCTGTTTCCACAGCTGATACTTACGTGCCCTGGACTCTCTTCTGAAGCTCACCAACAAGTCTAGGGTCAATTTCACAAGCAATAACCTGAAAACAAAGTATATATTTGCAACTTTACACAACTCCTCCTAACTGGGATTAAAATTTCTACTGTAAAAAAAACCTGTATCTATTGCTACAGGCTTAAGTCATTCTTTAAAATTCCCTATTAGGCTATGTACCTTCCTCCATCCCCCAAAACATGCAAGACTTACCACATGAATGGGTAACAATATAGTTTGCTAGAACCATACAAGACTTACACGAACAGCTAAAAATTCACTCAAATTATGCAAATGTTAAGAAAAATAGCCACAGGGTAATTCTACTTATTTGAATCAAACAGACAAAGATCCTTCTCTTTGCCAGTCTAAGCCACGATGTGGTTTGAGCAGGGAGGAAATTCACACTTACTTTTTTCACCTTCTCTAACATTTTCACTGTCAGGTTACCAGTTCCCGGTCCTACTTCCAGAATGACATCTGTGCGCCGTAGGGCAGCCTAAGAACAAACGGCATTTCAGTTATTTTCCTAGAACCGATTTCAAGCAACTCTTTAGCGTCAAAACGAAAGCTATGTGCAGCTCAGCAAGAAGCCACGATCAGCTAGCAGAGGAGCGTGAACGTCGTTTAGAAAAGGACGAGAGGGAACAAGAATGTCTTAAAGCTGATTTGCAAGAGACCTTTGGCCGACCTTATGAAAAATAAAGCAAGCAGCCCCTCCCTCTCCCCCCCCCCCAAGGCAGTATCAAGGCAGCAGCTGCAGTACAGTACCTTCTCGATGATGCTGTTGACGACGAGGGGGTTCTTCAGGATGTGCTGGCCGGCCCCGGTGTTGAAGAGGATGCCTGGGGCGGGCAGAGAGCGCGGCGTTACCCCCGCTGCGAGACGCCCCGCGGAACTGCGACGGTGAACACTCCGGCCTTCCTCCGCCGCCGGTATTCGCGCTTCTCCCACCTCAAGCCGCGCTCCCCCGCGCCCCAGGCCGGGCCGCTCCCGGCACCGAGACGTCCCCCACTCCCGGGGCCGCCGCCCAGCCCGTTCCACACTCACCGGTAGCGCGGCCCTCCCGGCGCTCCTGCCGCGGCCGCTTCCCCGTCCGCACCTTGGGCATGGCGACGGCCGGTTCGGCTGGGCCCCGCTCCTCACGCACGTGGCCGCGCGGGACCACAACTCCCGAACTGCACCGCGGCCGGGCCGGCGCGGTCGCGGCGTGGCGCCTGGCGGACAGCGCCCCCTGGCGGGCCGGCGGTGTGTCCGAGCCGTGCGCGGCGGTCCCGGGCTCCGGTCAGGCACGTTCAGTGCTGGTTATTCGCCGAAGAAAACAAGCGAAACTCGAGTTACTCCGCATCAGACGCCTCAGCGTAAAATGGTACGCGAGTACGGACGCCGCGCATTCCTGCCACAGCCCCTCAACACCCTTCTCCCCGCCGCTGTGGCTGCTCCCTCACACTATGGGTGGGCTCCGCCGGAAGGGGCGGTTTCCCGCCGCCCGCACTCACCCCGGCCCCACAGTCACGCAGAGGGCAGCCCCCAACCGGGCGGCGGGAAGCAACGGCGGCCACTGCCTTGCCCCTCCCCCACGGGTAGGCCGCGCGCCCCCCTCCCCGCTCGAGTCTCCGCCTCCGCGGGGAGAGGCGGCCGCGTGCCGCCGCTCGCGCGCTGACGTCACGGCGGCGCGCCGAGGGAGGCGGGGTGCGGCAGCGGCTGGTAGCGGCTCTTGGCGCGAGCTTCCGAACAGGCGGGGGTCTCGCGCGCCAGGCCCGCCCCGCCCCGCTGGCAGCGGTGAGCGCCGCGCTCGCGGGCTGACCCTCCCCCCCCGCTCCCGCCGGTGCCCGAGACCCTCCCGCCACGGCGGGCCGCGCCGCCGGGACCCGGGGGGCGGCTGGGACGGGAGAAAGGGGGAGACGGGGAAGCGGCCTCGGCTTAGGGCGCGGGGCTGCAGCGCGGCGCTTCCTGACCCGCGGGGGCTGCCCGGTGCCGTGCCGGTGCAGCGTGGCCTTTGCGTCGCCTGCGCTGGCTTCTGCGGGGCGCCGAGGATGAGACAGCTCGGCTCTGCGTTTTGTGTGGCTCGGCCATGGCGAAGCGCGCTCTGAGTCAGAAGGACGGGGCAGTGCCCTGATGCCGGAGAGCTGCTTCCGGGTGTCTCCTTGAAACGGTTTTCAGCCTGGGCAGAGCCGACGGGGAGGTGTCAGGAGAGTACGAGGCGTTAAGCGGCGCGGTTTGTTGATAGAACCTGGTGTTGGTAGGAAAGGGCCTTCATTAAGGTGGTTTTAATTTTCTTCCTGCAGGTTGAAGACCAGCAGTTGAAGTTTTACTGTAGAGCAGATTCTGGCCTAAATCAAAGGCAGGGTCAGTGGAGCAGTGGTGAGTTATTTCTCTGGTTTGCTATCTTGGAACACAACAACCTGCGTTTAATGTAAGAATGTGGCCCTGAACACAGTACTGCTTCCGGCCTCTGCTTCTGTGTACCTTGCTTCCTCTGTCCTGTAAGTGGAGGGATGTCTGTCGCGCGTTTGCCGTGGCTTTCAAGTTACCATTCGTGCTTGTGAGAACTACCTCTGTCTCTAGAAAGAACATGCTCCCTGTGGGTTTTGGTTTCTTGAAACTTCGTTTTAATACCACCTTTCTTCATTGCCCTTTGCTTTCTCTTGTTCTTTTATTGCACTGTTTTGCAGAAGGGCATATAGTACTGTATGTGTAAATGACCTAATAAAGCTTTTTGTTACCCAAGCTTTACATATAAAATTTTAAAACTGTGTCATCTGAAGGATGTTTTTGCTGTGGTTAGACTGAAATCGTTTAAGGCTGTTTCAGAGCATGAGGGGCGGACTGAAACTTGCATTTCTGTTTCAGCTATTGCACACTAGTTTGTTATAAAGTGTTCTGTCTTGTCTTTTTGAAAATCTATTAAAATGAGGTGAACTAGGAAGAAGTCAAAGGAATGAGATTGCTCTTGTGAGACTGGCAATCCTATAAGCTTACTGTTAAACATTAAAAATCATCTTCTGTTGTCTCTGAGTGTCTGTTTGGCTTTTTCTATGTCATCAATACTGAACTCGGATGGAGTCTCTTACGAGTTATATCCAAACAAATAGATCCTTGGAGTAGTCCTGCTTACTATTTTACTGCCTGTTTTTCTCTGTTAGGAGTTTTTTGTCAATTTGGTGCTTTCTGTTTAGCCTGAAAGGCTGTTCTTGTCCTCAATATTTCTAGCACAATCTGACTTACTTCCCTTAATATTATTGTCAACCTTGCGCACTGCTGTCCATTATTCCTGTGTTCCTCCTTGGTCTTTGTTCTTTTATCCTTTGTGTCTTCTGCATGCTGGTTTTTTTTCAGACTGAGGTTTTTGTTTCAGTGTCACATTTTTGTAAAAATAAGTATGTGGAAGTTCTATTCCTCTATTTCTGTCAGTAGCAGTATGGGAAAAAAAAACCCATGTAAGTCTTTCCTGTTTAGATATTTTTATTTGTGGTCTTTACTGTGGCTTAAATTGGGCAAAGTATAGACAGCCTTGTTTATTTAAGTAAAGAAAAATTAATCTGCTGGTTTTGAAAAGTCTTGGTAATGCCTGATATTAGTCATTGTAGTGATGGCAGTCATTAATGTAGTTGTTAGTGGGCTTAAGTAGTACCTTGAATAGCCAGGGTACTGGTTGTTCTTTTGCTTGTACTCCTTAGTAGATGCAATAATGTTAGGCATGATTGATACAGGTGCGGTAATGTTAGAAAAGAAGCTCATGGGAAAGTTCATAGAAGGCTGGAGAGAGATTGATATAACTACCAGCTGTTCCTGAAATTGACAGTATCCTTAAAGCATGGCTAATATGTCATGCCAATGTCACTATGAATGTTAGCATTTGTGTTGCTCATTTCAGAAGGTGACCTGCAAGTGGTTATTGGGGCTTTTCAGAATGTAAACTTTGTTTTTCCTGTTTTCCTTAAAACAAAGGTACTGGAAAAGATAGTCTTACGTTTCTACTTGAACCTCTCATCCTGCAGTTTGTAGCTTTATAGTTACTGATTAGTTATATAATCTGCTGACAAGAAGTGTTTGGCTCTGACTTCTTGTATATGCCCTTCAGGAAGTCAGCTGTGAGTGTCTGTGAAGTCTCTCCTAAACTTCCCCTTCACTAAACAAGCCCTCAACTCCTCCTCGTAGGTAATTTGCTTTAGACCCCAGACTGTCTTAGTAGCTCTGGCCTCTCTCCAGTTCCTACACTTTTTTCTTGAACTGGGGAAAGGGAAAACTATGATGACAAAATTGAAGACAGTATTCTAGATGCAATATCGGATACTGCTGGGTAAAGGACTAATCCCTAGAGCCGCTTGCTGCATTCCTCTTAAAGTAGCCCAGTATGTATCTGCATGATTACCACAGAATCATAGAATGGTTAGGGTTGGAAGGGACCTTCAAAGGTCATCTAGTCCAACCCCCCTGCAAGGAGCAGGGACAACCCCGACTAAATCAGGTTGCTCAGAACCTCATCCAGCCTGGCTTTGAATGTTTCCAGGGATGGGGCATCAACCACCTCTCTGGGCAACCTATGCCAGTGTTCTACAACTCTCATTGTAAAAAAATTTTTCCTAATATCCAATCTAAATCTACCTCCCTCTATTTTAAAACCATTACCCCTCATCCTATCACAACAGGCCCTACTGAACAGCCTCTCCCCATCTTTCCTGTAGGCCCCTTTTACATGCTGGAAGACCGCTATCAGGTCTCCCCAGAGCCTCCTCTTCTCCAGGCTGAACATCCCCAACTCTCTCAGCCTGTCCTCATAGGAGAGGTGCTCCAGCCCTCTTATCATCTTCGTGGCCCTCCTCTGGACCTTCTCCAGCTGGTCCATGTCCTTCTTATGTTGGGGTCTCCAGAACTGGACACAGTACTCCAGGTGGGGTCTCACCAGGGCAGAGTAGAGGGGGAGAATCACCTCCCTCGACCTGCTGGCCACGCTCCTCTTGATGCAGCCCAGGATTCTGGGTGATGTATTTACCACTTTATCTCCTGATTTCATAGAATCTTACCTGAATCCATTCTTGCACCTCGTTACAGTGGAAAATTGTTTATTGAATTAGTAACAAAAGATAACAAAAAATGCACTTAATCAGATGCTTGAATGTGAGTTGTTATACTGTGTTCTTTGAAGTCTTGGAAAAGTGAAGTGTAGAGGTGTTTACTGGTGAAGTCCGTTGTTTTGTTCCCTTGCAGATGTGTAGCAGTTCTTGATTTGTTTTTGTAACTGGCATATGCTTTTAAAATATGTATGTATTTCAGTGTTACAGGAAAAGTACCCAGTGCCTGAGCAAAACGATTGACTGCTCAGGAAAAACATTAAACCAGCATGGCAGAACATTTAAGAAACTTGGAATATTCTGTGAAGTAAACTGTGTATGCAGATACTTTCTTAAAAAGGGAATTGAAGAATTAAGAGTAGAACAGAAGCGACTCTTGGATTTTTGCCAGGGAAGGAAGATTAAGGAGTTCAGGAGTGGGAATGGAAGTGCAAGACATTGGATGGTAATGATGAGAAGCTTGTATTGGTTCTTGTGGTTTCTGAAGACACCTCATCTTCAGAACAGGAAGGGAAGACCTCACTGTGCTAAGGGGTGGCATTTGATGTGTTGCTTGTCTTCTAGGTTTAACTGAGTTTGGTTTTTTTCCTGTCAGCTGAAACTTGAGAATGTGCTGTTTTCTCAGTTCTGTGCATATTCAGTGGAATCTTGGAGAGCAGCTTTTCCTTGTTGTGTGTGGTTAGGTTCTTTTCCCTCATGCAAGAAGTTGTTCAAGCATGGCAGTAGAGCCATGCTTGGATTTACAGCTGAAGGTATTGAACATTTTCTAATTCAAGAGATTTCTTTTCCGTCCTCCCGCATCTGGCATGTGGTACTTAGTTGTGCCATCAATGGATATGAACCACAGAAATGCAGCAGAAAGCAAGCAACATTCCTGAAATTGCTCAGAGTTTATCATTGTTCTGTTTTTGTTTAGTGAGGGGGGCCTAAGGTGGCAGCTTCTGTAGGAAACTGCTAGAAGTTGCTCCCCTTTGTTCAGTGGACTCGGCCTGGCCTAGGGCGGACCTGCTGCTGGCCAAGGCCGAGCCAATTGGTAGCAGAATGTTCTGTGATAACGCCTCTGCAATAATGTATTTAAGAAGGGGAAAACAGGAGAAAAAAAGGAGAAGATATGAAGCAGCTGAGCAGGGACAGAGAGGGGCAGGCATGAGCCTTGTGGGCCTTGCAGGCCTAACGCTCTGGCCACCCGGTGAGTGGCCGACTGGGCCCAACTTGGCCCGGCCCAGCTGCAAGAAGTGGAGAGGAGATAAGAAGTGAATGAGATGTAAAAAGATCCTGAGAGGCATCTGCCAGCCTGTTGTGAAGAATTTTTCTTGTGAGGAACAGCTGCAGATGCCAAGGTCTGTGAAGAAGAAGGGGGAGCAGTAGTGCTGCTCCCGGCAGAGATTCCCCTGCAGCCTGTGGTGCAGCCCAGTGTGAGGCCGGCTGTGCCCCTGTGCCCCCTCCACAGCCGTGGAGGCCCACGGAGGAGCAGAGATGCACCTGCAGCCTGTGGAGGACCCCATGCCGGGGCAGGCGGATTCCTGAAGGAGGCTGTGGCCTGTGGAGGGCCCGATGGGGCAGCTGTTCTGGAGGGACTGCACCCCGTGGAAGAGATGACCCACGCCAGAGTAGTTTCACGAAGGACTGTGGCCCATGGGAGGGACCCCAGGCTGGAGCAGGGGAGGAATGTGAGGAGTTCTTCCCCTGACAACGAAGCAGCGGCGTAAAACAACGTGTGATGAACTGACCGTGACGCCCATTCCCTCTTCCCCTTGTGCCGCTCGGCGGGGCAAGGTAGTAGAGATAATATTAAGCCCAGGAAGAGGGAGGGGTGAGGGGGAGGTTATCTTGTCTCATTCTCCTGCTAGTTTTAGAAATAAATGGTTTTCCCAAAGTCGAGTCTGTTTTGCCTGTAATGGTAACTTTGAGGATTTCTCCCCATCCTTATCTCAAACCTCAAGCCGTTTTTCTTACATCATCTTCCCCTATTTTCTTGGAGGATGGGGGGAATGAGAGACACTGCGTAGTCTGGTCCCAGTCGGGGCTGAACTACGACAATCGTGAAGACAGTCTGAGATTAGCAAGTAAAGGTGGGAAATGCTATCCTTACCTTGTGATCAAACTTGGAAATTCATGCTGTTTTGACTCAAAGCATAGACTCTGCCTTCCTTCTAAGAAAATGTTGCTTGTAAGGTTGACAGACTCTGCCAGCATTTCTATTCATGCCTCATGGCTGTGAAGGTACGCAAAAGATGGCAGCTATTTAATACTCACCTCCTCTGTTTCGTCTCTAGGACAGCCTTGTAGAACTTGTTCAACAATGAATTAAGCTCTAGAAATAACCAACAGACTGTGGAGGAAATCCTTGTCCCTGTGGTGTAACCCATGTTCCTCTGCCTGTGCTGCACAACAGCAAAGCTTGATTTGTAAGAGGTGAAAATTGTCTCTGTCCCACAATATCAGAGCAAATATTAGTGAGCCTTTGCTGTAGGATCTAAGAGCATCTGTATGTCCTCTGTGTAAGTTATGTTCTGAAGAGGCCTGACGTGTCAGTTAAAAAAAAAGAAAAAAAAAGGAGTGTAGTGGAATCGGTCACAGCAGCTTAAGATAGGAGAGATCTGGGTTTAAAGCTCTAAAGTACAGGTGTGTTCTATCTGCAGGAATTGATTTCACAAAGGCATCTGTACATGACAGTAATTAAAACTGTGTTTTGGGAGGATAAGTACCCAATAGAAATCCTGTTGGTGAGAAAAGAGAGAGACTTTGTCAGTGAAATGGCCTCTTAGGACCTGAGCCTGTAACGGCTTGACACTGTTGGATGTCCCTTATTCCTCCTTCCTCCCCTAGCTGGTGCTGGTCTCTCTGGAACAGTGTGCTCACGTGGCTTGACTTTTTGGCTTATTTTTTTGTTTCCCTTCCCCCCATTTTGGGGGCAGTTATTAGATTGTCTCTGTCATGATATGTAAGCCTGCCCTAAGTTCACATTTTGATAAGACAGAGAAACAAAATAAGATTTATTTACAGGATTAGATCCCAGGAACTTATGGTTTTGCTTTTATGAATTAGTTTTAATTGAATGTTCTCTAGCTAGCAGGTGTGCTGAAGCCATCTTGAAGGTGTGCTATTGTTTTGTAATTTGCCTGTTGTTAGGCATTAAGGAAGAAATTTTTTACAATGAGGGTGGTGAAACACTGGAACAGGTTACCCGGAGAGGTAGTGGAGGGCCCATCCCCGGAAACATTCAAGTCCAGGTTGGACAGGGCGCTGAGCAACCTGATCTGGTTGGAGATGTCCCTGCTCCTTGCAGGGGGGTTGAACTAGATGGCCTTTAGAGGTCCCTTCCAACCCAAAGTATTTTATGATTCTATGATTAATAAAAAAGAAGCTTTGCAAGTATTGCTCTTTGGGGCTTGTTTTTGTTTCTTTAGATCTGCTAGCTAATTATTTTGGAATAAGAAAATGCGAAAAAAGCTTCATAGTTTTTGTGTTTGTACTGTATGAATGTTAGTAATTAAGTCTTGTGATGAGGGCTGTTCTAGGTGGAGTATATAAATTTTTAGTAGAAGTACTCTTCTGTATGGGGGAAACTCTCCTTTTCTACATTAGATTTAAATGTAGCTGAGGAATAATTTACTTTAGCTGACATGATCTCAATTTTGTAGTGCAAAATCAATTTTATGTGAATGCTCCATAGTCCATTTTTTTTCTCTCAAACAAACATGACCTTGCAATGAATCTTTAGCAAATATCTGGGTATGTGCTGCAGATTAACTTTTGCTACACATGCAGTTTTCCTGTGTGTCATGGTTTAGCCCTACTCAGCAGTTAAAATGACACACAGTCGCTCTCTCACAGGGTATGTTTCCAGCCATCTGGTAGTTGCTTCTACCATTGTAAGCACATGGCGCTTGCCTTGGTGAGTTTCTGGTAGTGTGATGCCATCAACTTGCCAGGCCTCCCCATACCACAGAAGCTTTGACTGCTTGGCTTGCTTGATTGCCGCACATGTTTCACGTTCGTGGATAACCTGTGCGATAGTGTCCATGGTCAAATGCACCCCTTGATCACAAGCCCATCTGTGTTTCACCTCTTCCCTGATGGCCTGAGGTGTCATGAGCCCACCAAGCTAAAAATAATTCAGCCTTATGCAGCCAGTCCAGATCCACCTGAGCCACTTCAAGTTTAGCAGCTTGATCCACCTGCTGGTTGTTTTGATGTTCTTCCGTGGCTAAACTCTTGGGCACATGAGCATCTACATGATGTACTTTTCAACCAGATTCTCTAGCCGGGTGGCAATATCTTGCCACACTGCAGCAGCCCAGATGGGTTTTCCTCTACGGTGCCAGTTGCTCTGCTTCCATTGCTTTAACCACCCCCGTAGGGCATTTGTCACCATCTATGAATCAGTTATGAGATGGAGCACAGGCTGTTTTTCCCATTCAGCAATGTTTAAAGCCAGCTGGATGGCATTCACCTCTGCAAAATGACTCAATGCACCTTGTCCGTCAGCGGCTTCTGCAGCTTGTTTAGGATTCCACACAGCAGCTTTCTGCCTTCGATGTTTTCCTGCAATATGACAGGACCCATCAGTGAACAGGGCATATTGCTTCTCATTTTCTGGTAGATTATTATATGGTTGCACCTCTTCAGCATGTGTAACCTTCTCTGGTGGCATTCCAAAATCTTTGCCTTCTGGCTAGTTCAGATCACTTTCAAGATCCGTGGGAGATTGGGGTTTCCTGTTGAGTGATCAGTGCAACCCACTTACTCTACGTAGCATTGGTTGCATGATATGTAGAGGGCCCCTCCCTTTGAACATCCAGCCCAGCACTGGCAGTCGGGGTGCCAGGAGGAGCTGTGCTTCAGTACCAATCACTTCTGAACTCCTTCATGTGCTGCCAGTATCTCTTTTTCAGTTGGAGTATAGCAGGCCTCAGATCTTCTGTATCTCTGGCTCCAAAACCCCAAGGGTCGACCTCAAGACTCCCCTGGTGCTTTCTGCCAAAGATTCCAGGTAGGGCCATTCTCCCCAGCTGCAGTGTAGAGGGCATTTTTAATATTTTGTCTTGACCGAACTGGCCCCAGGGCTACTGCATGAACAATCTCCTGTTTAATTTGTTCAAAGGCTTGTCATTGCTCAGGGTCCCATTTAAAATAATTTCGGGTTGCTTCTTAGACAGGGCTTACAATCAAACTGTAATTTGGAATGTGCATTCTCCAGAAACCCACAATGCCTAAGAACGCTTGTGCTTCCTTTTTGTTAGTTGGTGGAGACACAGCTGTTATTAATGACATCCATTGGAATCTGATGATGCCCATCTTGCCATTTTATTCCTAAAAACTGGGTTTCTTGTGCAGGTCCTTTGACTTTGCTTTGTTTTATGGCAAACCTAGCTTTCAGGAGGATTTTAATTATTTTCTGCCTTTTTTCAAAAACCTTCTGCTGCAGTCTTTCCCTGTATGTTGGTGTCATCAATGTATTGCAGGTGTTCTGGAGCTCCACCCTTTTCCAGTGCAGTCTGGATCAGCCCATGGCAAATAGTGGGGCTGTGTTTCCACCCCTGGGGCAGTCGATTCCAGGTCTACTGGATACCCCTCCAAGTGAAAGCAAACTGTGGCCTGCATTCTGCTGCCAAAGGGATTGAGGGGAATGCATTAGGCAGGGCCCCTCTAATCCTCGCCACAGTATTCGTTGTTCGTTTCTTGTAAATATACATCAGAAGTCCCTTCAAGAGGGTCAGAAGCAAGGCCATTCCTTCTCCTCTGCCTATGGAAGACTAGTGCAACAATCTTCTGGGGAGAACTGCCGTTTGCAATTGTTTTTCCCTGCAATTCACATACCTGTGTCTAAGGCTGAGGTAGGTTTCCTATCCTACTTCCTCATGTCTTCTCCTTGGTCACGTAAGGTAAACCACAGGGTACCTTTCTGCGTGTACCGTCTCTCTAGAGCGGGGAAACATTTACTCCTAATAGCTGAAATATTGGCCTGTACCGATGGGTAGCTGGACATATCCTCTTTGAATTACTATAACTCCCAGGACAGTTTCTCCACAGCTGAGATGCAGGCCCATAGGGAGGAAGAGAGACTTTCTTCATATTGCTGGCATTAGCCAGCCAGTTCATCCACTGTTTGTTCCTCTCCATCTTTCCAGGTCATGACTGCCAATGAGTTGGCATATGATGCTTGGTGTGCTTTGAACCAACTTCCACTACATTGGTCATGTGCACTTGACCTCATCTGGATCTTTAGATAACTGCTCTTTGTCCAGGTCATCATAAATGACCTCCAGCACAGCTAATTTCCTCAGGGTACTGAATACCCCTCTCCATGGTCACCCGCTTGCCTTGGTGACATATGACATCCTCCTTGCAAGGATGCCTTTCCTTCACACCTGGCAGTAGTCACCTCCAAAGGCTGAGGTTTCATGTCCCTTTTCCAATTGCTTTGTCAATGCCCTCTTCTTTAGAAATGGATCCTGGCTGCTTAGCTTTTGCGCCTTCTAGTTCTAGGCTACTGGCCTCATTATCCCAGAACCGGAACAGCCATCTGACAGTGTGCTCACATGGACGAAGGCTGAAATCTTTTTGCATGTCTCATAGCTCACTCGGGGATAGAGGTTGAGTGGTCAGAGTCTCATTTATGAGTTCTTCCTCTAAGGAAAAGGAGGAGCCCTCCTGCTCAGTTCTTTCTTGGCACGAAGCAGATGATTCTTCCTCCTCGTGTTTTGATGATGGCCCTGCTTCAGAGCAGTCTGCCTCCTCACTGACACGGTGGTATGCTTCTTCCAGCTCTTCCATCTTAGGAGAAACTTCTTCATCCCTTACTAAAAGAACTGACTTCCAGGTTTTCTTCTTGTGTACAGGGGCAACTGATACCATTCTCTGGTTCAGCTGCAGCACCTTTGCTGGGGTTTGAGTAGCCACAGTGCTGGTCAGTCTGTTTTCCCTCTCTTTCCCTTGAGGGTGCTGCATAACATGGAGCAGTGTTTAGTAGATACTAGCCGGGGTCCAGCACAGTGCAGTCAGTTGTGATTCTTTAGAATAGCCACAACATTTTTTCTTCAAATACTCTTTCACTTTATCAGGGTACTTTAGTTTTTCAGGACTAAAATTCCAAACCATGGGAGGTGAAAAGTTCTCTATATACCTGCCCATATTCTCCCATATGCTATGCTACACATGACTATCCCACCTCAGGGTGGGTCTCTAGGGGATATTCCTAAAAGTGTTGTTGTAACCCTAAATGAGACCTGGGACACATTCAAGAGACATAGCACTTAACGTCACGCTGGCTTGAATATCCCCTGGATTTTCAAAGTTCTCCAAGTGTTGTAACTACCCTGGAGGTGAAAAAGTTGGGGAAGTAATCTGAAGACGGTTGGACTAGATGATCTTATAGGTCCCATCCAACCATGTGATTCTATGAATTCTATGAATTCTATGACCTTGGCTGCCAGGTGCCCATCGAGCTACTCTATCGCTCCTAGCTTCTCTACCTGCTCTGGAGCAGCACAGGAGGATGGAGAATGCAGGTTGCAGTCATGTGTTATCTCTGCCCATCCATCCTCTTCACACTCTTCCCCTATCTCCTGTGGGGTCCCTCCCAAAGGAGACAGTCTTCCACAAACTTCTCCAGTGTGGGTCATTCCCATGGGCTGCAGTTATTCGTGAACTTCTCCAGTGTAGGTCCCTTCCATGGTGTGCCATCCCTCAGGAACAGACTGCTCCAGCATGGGCTCCTCTTCACAGGGTCATAGGTCCTGCCAGGAGTCTGCTCCAGCATGGGCTTCCCACGAGGCCACAGCCTCCTTCATGCATCTGCCTGCCCCGATGTGGGGTCCTCCATGGGCTGCAGGGAGAGCTTTGCTCCTCCATGGGCCTTCATGGGCTGCAAGGGGCACAGCTGGCCTCACCGTGGGCTGCACCATGGGGTTCAGGGGTATCTCTGCCTGAGGCACCTCCTGCCCCTCTTTTATCACTGAGCAGGGTGTCTGCAGGGCTGTTCCTCTCACACATCGTCACTCCTCTCTTCTGACTGCTGCTCCACAGCAGGTTTTTTTCCCACTTAAATCTGTTATCCCAGAGGTACTACCACTGTCACTGATGGGCTTGGCCTTGATCAGCAGTGGGTTCATCCTGGATCCTGCTGGCATTGTCTCTATCAAACATGGGGGAAGCTTCTGGCAGCTTCTCACAGAAGCCACCTCTGTAGCCCCCACTGCTGGCTACCAAAACTTTGCCATGCAAACGCCATAAACAGAGCATTTAAAGCAGAGAGCTAGAAAGATGCATCACATGGGAAATATAAAGCAGAGTTTTATAAAAGTTTTTTAACTTTTAACAGGAGTTGTTCTGTTCAGTTATTGCTGTAGAGAGAGATCTGATTTCGTGGTTCATAGTCTTGAAAGTACACTTTCTTTAACCTTAGGACCTTCAATTTTTAGTCTATTTTTTTTTTGAGGATGATTGGAGACTTATAGGTTGAGAGTTGTTAGGTTCGGTTTTGTTGGGTTTTGGTTTGTTTTTTTTTTTTTTTGATTGTACAGGGCTACAACTGGTGTGAAAGACCTTTAATCTTGTTGCTAGTTTAGTTGTTAAGGTGGTGATTTTCTGAAAAAAACCCAAAATTTTAAACATATGTCAGAATAAGATTTCATTTCTTCAGCTTTCTTACCATCGCCGTAACAATTTTACACCTCAATTTTTTTTTTCCAGAAGGTTTCAAAAATAAACTTTTAAAATGTTAAACAAAAGAAAATCCTCAAGCCTGTTTGTTAAAGATAAACTGTACTAGGTTGTTCATTTAGAAAACTTAAGTATATAAATAATTAACATGTATTACAAAAAGTCTACACAGGTTATAAACAGAAGTTTTTATAGACAGAAAACCAGTTTTAGTTGTCAGACTTCCTAGTTGCTTTTATATATGTTTCTCTTTAATTTGTTGTAATGCTATTTCTGTGGTCATTGTGTATGTGATCTCTGTGTCATCTGGAGAGCAATGTTTTGTTTTGTCTTTATAGAGTACAATAATGTATTTATATTGGAATTTGGGCCATTGGCATTTTTAGTTCAGCTGTTTAGCATTTTGGATGCTAAACAGATAACAAAGTAATACAAATATATTGAGGATAATTCAGTTTCGTGTAGAACTCTTGATTATGAAACTATAGTTCATCCTGTTTTAATCGATCTAAAATGTCTAGATCACTTTGAATTGTAGAATTTAACTATCTGAAATGGGTAATTTTCTCTTTTTGGGAAAAACCTGTCAGAAAACCCACAAATGTTAATACTCTGCATCTTTGCATCTTTCAGACAACCCCATGGTTCACTCAGCCTACAGCTGAAGTCATCGCTATCTGTGGTTTGCCCTTACTTTGCTGTGCTTCACAGGAGAGGTAACTGGTTTAAAATCAAAATATTTCCTGTAGTTCCTCAGTATATGTGCTTGTAATGACAGGCTTAATGCTTACTTTTTCTGCTGAGAGGGTGCTGAAAGCAAAATAGTTTAAATTGCTGTGTTTTGACACTGCCTATGAGTGGGTGTAACGCTGTCTTACACAGTGTAGTCTAACAAAAAATTAGCATGGGGTGTTTAGATAATATGAATGGAAAACACCTGTCTGTATTTGCTGTCTTTTTATTCTTAAGTTTTTTTCCTCCTTTTAAAATGTTCTCAGATTTTCATGGATCTCAATAGTGCTAGCACTATTGTTTTGCAAGTCTTGACCCAAGCTACTAGTCAAGATACTGCAGTGCTGAAACCAGCAGAGGAACAACTGAAGCAGTGGGAGACACAGCCAGGTTTTTATTCAGTCTTGTTGGTAAGATACAGTGGAAAAGTGCTATTAAGTAAACTTTGAGTAATTCTGAATGTGGCTGTTGAACTATAACCTCTGGCTGAGACAACCCTTGAATCATCATGGTCTGGCTACTAATATCCTTATGCTGTGCTGTGGTAGGCATTGTCATCACTGTGTCTCAAGCAGGATCTTTTCCCAGGCATTCCAAAGAAGGAGAAAGTCCAACTTCTAGCAGAATGAGGGGGTGGGGTCTAGTGCTAAACCTATTGTGAATTGTAGACAGTAGAAGGCCAAAAGCATCCTTGTCAAAAGGTACTTTTACTACCCCACTAGGCAGGGACACTTGTATTACCAAGGCAGTAACCACCTTTTCTTTATTGTGATGCGTTTTGACTGTTTTCATGGAACTTCCCCCATGCTTGTTGTTGCACTAAGTTTGATACCCAGCTGGGAATGCTTGCTTTCTTGTCAGCAGAGAGAGACTCCCAGGGAGATTAGCTGACAGGGCTGGTGGTAAGGTTCCTGAAGGTTCCCTGCATTTTTCATGTCCCTTCTTAGTGAGCTTCTAAAAGCAATTGATACAAGTGGTGCACTTTTTCTACAGTGTACTGTATAATAAGACCACTGAGCTCGCGCTTATTTGCCTCCTAAAGGAGGGAGTAATGTCTCACCTTTTCGAGAAGGATCAGTCTGATGCAATGGAAAACAAGAAGAGGGCTGCTGTTCAGAGTAGTACCTGTATTAAGATTCAGTAGGCCACCTTTATTTTATCTTTTCCTGGTTGGTTAATTTTGCAATGTTACTATATAAAATAATCCTTCTGTGTTTGTCAGTGAATACATACTGGTACATAAAAGTGTATCTAGGTAGATACAGATATATGTATGTGTATACACATATAGCTTTTTAGTAGTAGGAACTAATTTCCCAGAATAAGCATAGGCAACTTTGAGAGTTGCTGTGCTATGAGGTCACTGTTTTGCAATCAACAGCGGTGGTCAGAACGGTTGTCAGCACATGTCAAGATAATGAAGGAATCTCCTGAAAGCTGACATTCGACCATAATAAGAAATTGTGTTGTGCAGTGACACAGACTTTTGAGAGCTGTGTCATTAAAGAATGAAATAACTCGCTGGTGCTAGTAACTGTTACGCTTTTATTCCCTGCTCAGCCAGACGAGAATAGAAATATATTTGCCCTGTATGTGGGATTTTTTTTAATAAATCAAGTGCTAGGGCTAGTGCTAAACATTTTTTAACCTTTAAAAATTAATATTTAACACATTGCTTCACTTGTCTGTCAAATGCTAATGCATTTTGTTTACATACACTTGTGCATACAGAGGTGTGTGTATTTATACATATGCCAGTGCATATGTTGATATGATTTCTGTTCTGTCTGTGGTGTTGAGCAGTTTTTAACTTAATTTTTTTTTTTTAATTAAACAGAATATCTTTACAAATCATACCCTGGATGTGAATGTAAGGTGGTTAGCCGTGCTGTACTTTAAAAATGGAATTGATCGCTACTGGAGACGGGTTGCACCACAGTAGGTTCTAATTTTCTTCCACTTAACCTTCTACAGTACGTTTTGTTACACTTCCCAAACTAGAAAACAACAAATTCCTTGCTTCAAAGACATTCGTTTAGAATTCATGGTGAAACTGATAAAATGTTTCCACATCAGGACTTGATGAACCGTTCTGTTTTCATATTACTTCTTACATCTCTGTTCATGCTTTACTTTTGGAAACTGAGGTAAAAGGCTATTTCATAGATACCAGATTTTGAAGTGATATTGTAAGTACTATAATGTGAAGACCTGGACATTCTTATAGTGGGAGATGTGGAAATTAGGAAGTCTCTTGGAGATATTATTGGAAAGACATTTAATTTAAGCTGATTCCTAATTCATATTGAATGCATACATGAGAAAGAGGCAGTAGCTGTCATGATAGCAGGTTTTGGTCTTTATTTTTTGTTATTCTGGTATGTGGGTTCTGATAATGCATGACAAAAAGTTCTCCAAAGAAGCTAAAAATCTAACCAGTATTCTTGAGCACCACATCACTTACTTAAAAGTTACAAACAGTGCCATTGTATTTGTAATACCTACAGAATTATATGCTTCTCCACGTTCTCTGTGAAGTTTTTTCTTTTTTTTTGCTTTAAAAAGTAGGTGTAATTCCCAAAAGATTTTCAATTTTCCTTCACTATTTTCAGGTACTAAGAAAGACCTTGAAGTGTTCAGTCTGTCTCTTAAATGCCAGTAGGATATTACAGTCAGATCATATAGGGCATAAATTGGAATTCCAGGTCCAGTTTTTATGGGTCATGAACCTAAGCCAGTTCACAAAGTATGGTATGATTTTCACTGTATCCTTTATTTGAGGTTGTTTAATGTATTTTGACTTAGACTGTAATCTTTTCCAAAGACCTACCAATAGAAGGAAAGTGATGAAACTCTGCACATGCGGGACACTTTGAATAGTGTAGCACTCCTTCATTACTATGTAAAGCACTAGAGGTTTTTGTGTATGTGGGTTGGTATAAAATTTCAAAACATCTGCAGATGTTCAGATTCTCTTTTAGGTGAGAGGAAAACACCATCTTTTGCATGGAAGATGCATATATCTTTGACATTTTTGATTAAAGTGGTGAGATAATGCTGCTTACATTCCTGTTACTTAGCAAGCATTATTCAAAACAATTAAAATATATTGTTCCAATTAGTTAGTGTTTTTAGATAGACATTAGTAGCACTTCTTGTGAAAAAAAAACATAGTTTATTTCCTGCAGAAGTAATAACTACAATTTTACTGTTTGAATCAAGATAAAAATTGAGTAACAGTCTTTCAATGTACTTTTCCTGTTGCAAGTTTAATGTGATTAAGAAAATATGATTGTCTATTGTTAAAGATTACATGGGGTAAATCTATACTAAATTTCCAGTACAACTCCAGTTTTTCCGAATTCCTGATTTTTCTGTTGCAAACAGATTTTTATACCTGTGTATTTCTCAGTGGGATCCTAATTCGGATCTATCTACTTTACTTAAGATGTTGATTTTCAAAAAATCTAAGGAAAAAATCGTACCTTTGACATTTCTCCTGTTTGCTAAATGTAGTTGAAATTTGGCAGGTTGTTTGAAGAATTATGAAAATAGAGGAGGATTCTTGCAGACAGATATGTTCATATATCATTAATTCCTTAGTAAACCAGAGCTAAGTATAGCTTCTTTTAGAAGTATTTTGTCTTGAATATTTATGTACTTGTGGAGAACTTTAAATCTCCAAGAACTTTCCCATTAAGTTAAATGCCTCTGTTGTATAAAAGTGTGTTGAAGTTATTTTCAGTTGAATCAAGCAGAACTAGCTTTAATCATAGAATCATAGAATAGTTTGGGTTGGAAAGAACCTTCAAAGGTCATCTAGTCCAACCCCCCTGCAAGAAGCAGGGACATCTCCAACCAGATCAGGTTGCTCAGAGCCCCATCCAACCTGGCCTTGAATGTTTCCAGCGATGGGGCATCTACTGCCTCTCTGCGCAACTTGTTCCAGTGCTTTACCACTCTTTGTAAAAAATTTTTTCCTTATATCTAATCTGAATCTACTTCCTTCTATTTTAAAACCATTACCCCTTGTCGTATCACTACAGACCCTGCTAAAGAGTTTATCTCCATCTTTCTTATAAGCCCCCTTGTAAGTCCACGTCCTTCTTATACTGGGGGCTCCAGAACTGGATGCAGTACTCCAGGTGGGGTCTCACCAGAGCAGAATAGAGGGGCAGAATCACCTCCCTTGACCTGCTGGCCGTGCTCCTTTTGATGCAGCCCAGGATGTGGCTGTCTTTCTGGGCTGCAAGTGTGCATTGCCAGCTCATGTCTAGCTCTTCATCCACTGGTACACCCAAGTCCTTCTCAGGGCTGCTCACAATCTGTTCTCTGCCCAGCCTATATTTGTGCTTGGGATTTCCCTGACCCTTGTGCCGGGCCTTGCACTTGGCCTTGTTTGAGGCCATGAGGTTTGCACAGGCCCACCTCTCCAGCCTGTCAAGGTTCCTCTGGATGGCAGCCCTTCTGTCCCGAGTGACACAGCGTGGTGTCATCGGTGAACTTGCTGAGGGTGCACTCTATTCCACTGCCCATGTCGCCAACAAAGATGTTAAACAGGGCCACACCCAATACTAATCCCTGAGGAATACCACTCGTCACCGATCTCCACTTGGACATTGAGCTGTTGACTATAGCTTTTTGATTGCAGCCATCCAGCCAGTTCCTTATCCACTGAGTGGTCCATTAGTCAAATCCATGTCTCTCCAGTTTAGAGACAAGAATGTTGTGCGGGACAGCATCAGATGCTTTGCATAAGTCCAGGTAGATGGCATCAGTTTGTCATCCCTTATCTACTAATGCTGTAACCATCATGGAAGGCCACAAAATTGGTCAGGCACGATTTGCCCCTAGTGAAGCCGTGTTGGCTGTCACTCATCACCTCCTTGCATTCAGTGTGTCTTAAGGTGGTTTCCAGGAGGATCTGCTCCATGACCTTACCAGGCACAGAGGCGAGACTGGCCAGCCTGTGGTTCCCAGAGTCTTACTTGTTCCCCTTTTTAAACATGGGGGTTATGTTACCCCTTTTCCATTCATCAGAAACCTCACCAGACTGCCACTTCTCAGCTATGATGGACAGCGGCTTGACGACTTCACCCGCCAGTTCGCTCACTACCCGCAGATGCATCTCATCAGGTCCCATGGATTTGTGGACCTTCAGGTTCCTTAGATGGTTCCAAACCTGCTCCTCTGCTACAGTGGACAGTTCTTCATTCTCCCAGTCCCTGCTCTTGCCTTCTGTGACTTGGGCAATGTGGCTGGAGCCCTTGCCGGTGAAGACTGAGGCAAAAAAGTCATTGAGTGCCTCAGCCTCCTCCATGTCCTGGGTGAGCAGGTCTCCTGTTTCCTTCTGGAGAAGGCCCGCGTTCTCCCTGGTCTTCCTTTGACCCATGACATACCTAAAGAAGCTTTTCTTGTTGTCCTAGAAGTCCTTGGTCAGATTTAATTCCGTCAGGGCTTTTAGCTTTCCTGACCTGATTCCTGGCTGCTCGGACAGTCTCTTTTTATACTTCCCAAGCTACCTGTCCTTGCTTCCACCCTCTGTAGGCGTCCTTTTTGGTTTTCAGTTTGTCCAGGAGCTCCTTGTTCATCGCTGCAGGCCACCTGGTGTTTTTTCCTGACTTCCTTTTTGTTGGGCTGCATCGCTCCTGAGCTTGGAGGAGGTGCTCCTTGAATGTTAGCCAGCTTTCTTGGGACCCTCTTCTCTCCAGAGCTTTTTCCCTTAGTATTCTGCACAGCAGATCCCTGAGGAGGTCAAAGTCTGCTCTCCTGAAGCCCAGGGTAGAGAGCTTGCTATGCACCTTCCTTGCTGCCCTAAGGATCTTGAACTCCACCATCTCATGGTCACTGCAGCCAAGGCTACCCTTGAACTCCACGTTCCCCACCAGCCCCTCCTTGTTGGTGAGAACAAGGTCAAGCATGGCACCTCTCCTTGTTGGCTCTTGCCTGTCCCTTGCAGGAGGAAGTTACCATCCACGTATTCCATGAACCTTCTGGATTGCTTGTGCCCCGCTGTGTGGTCCTTCCAAGAGATATTGGGCTGATTAGAGTCCCCCCTCGTGAGTGCCAGGGCTTGTGACTGTGAGGCTGCTCCTATCTTCTATAGAGGGCCTCATCCACTCAGTCCTACTGGTGAGGTGGCCTGTAGCAGACCCCTACTGTAATGTCCCTGCCCTCCCTTTAATCCTGACCCTGAGCTCTCTGTCAGCTTCTCATCCATCCCCAGGTGGAGCTCCACACACTCCAGCTGGTCATTGACATAGAGGGCGACACCCCCTCCTTATCTCCCCTGCCTGTACTTCCTAAGGAGCCTGTACCCCTCCCTTCCAACTCTCTAGTCATAGGAGCCATCCCACCACATCTCTGTGATGTCAACAAGGTCATAGCCCTGCAGGTGTGTGCACATCTCTGACTCGTCTTTTTTGTTCCCCGTGCTATGTGTGTTAGTGTAGATGCAGTTAAGCAGGGTCCCTGATGAAGCTGACTGGCTGGCTGGAGGAGCTGGAATTGCCTTCTTCTGCTGAGTAGTTGTGGTTTCTCAGCTGCTGCTGCTACTACAAAGCAGGAAAACATTGAGACCGTTAATTCCTTGGGCAGTACTGTAATTGAGTGTTCCATTGTGCTAAAATACATAGCAACAGAACAATGAATACAAACAACGTTGTTTTTGGGGGGGTTTTTTGGGTTTTTTTTTTTTTTTAAGAAAAAGTGATACTTCTGAAATATTTTGTTCTTTGCACGTGTTCATCTGTGCTGTCTGTCCTATTCATCCTACTTGTTATACACTGGCCTTGGACTTAAATCAGCATTTTCCAGTGAGTGATTTTAGAGATGGGCTTATGAACTTTCTGCCTCCTGCTTTCTCAGGCAGCTTTCCAGATTGTGGTGGAGAAGAACATAGGTTTGTCATAGCCTCTTCTCAGGCACATTTTGGCCTATTTTTTTAAATTTTCTGTCAGCCTGTTCAAAAGCTAGTCTTGTTTCATGGTTTTGTACATGATTTTATTTTCTTCAGAAATGTCTTTTCTTGCATTTTCTTGCATTTTCTTTAACATTGTTTTGATTTTACAGATAATTACTATGAAATCCTGTCTTTTCTGGACTTTATTCTCTGATTAGATTACTGTGTTGGCAACCTTAATAATACTTGTCAAATCCATATTTCTATTTATTTGAATGATAGCTATAAATAACTCTTCAGATTTGGATTTCTGGGTTATGAAATGGTAGACTTTAAAAAAAAAATTCCAGAAGAACTTTAAAAATATTTGGATACATGTTTCCCCATATCACAAATGCAGAAAAGGGTCAGAAACTTTGAAACTGCAAATTGTGAAAGACTACAACATAAATACTTAGAAGTTCATTTCTAGAACTTGTTTTAATTTTTGATTTGGTGTAGTTCAGTGCTGAAGGGCAATAACTTGTTGAATGATACACATTCTTCCTTCTAGCCTACCTATAACTTTTGCATGGAGTTGTGGGCATTCCTTGCAGTGTATTAAGGCAGGATAAAGATACTGCTGTCTGTGGCGATGCCTCACTCCTGCAGAGGGTGAGCCTGTAGCCAGGGATCTGGTCTCCAGCAGATGCCACTGTTGTATTATCTAAATGGTAAATTCCTCCATCTGCTTTCTCCTGAAAGTTAGAGATCCTGTCACATAATGCAGTATACCACTTGCATGATTTCTCAGATTACTTTTTTTCGTTACTCTTTGCCAACTGTATTTGAGGCATTCATCTTCATGAGTCTTTCTTTTCCTTCCTTTATTTTGTTTGTAATGCCAAAAGCTTAATAACAGCATTTTTATGTATAGTAAGTAACGAACTTAATGTTTGCTGCCCTTGAAATATGCACATGATATGATTAATATAATTATGAAAAAGTAAGTAAAGCAAGGAGCCTCATGGACTCACAGATAAGGTAAACGAATTAATGTAATAGAGCTGGTTTTCTTCTTTACAAATCAGGTTTTAGGTGCTTTCTGTTATCCCTGAAAATGAGTTATTGTACAAAATACATTTAACTGATATTAGAT
Source organism: Ardeotis arabs (assembly GCA_011801015.1). Classification (NCBI taxonomy): domain Eukaryota; kingdom Metazoa; phylum Chordata; class Aves; order Otidiformes; family Otididae; genus Ardeotis; species Ardeotis arabs. Next base: position 193,835 of record JAAGAY010011849.1, read on the forward strand.
TCCTTAACTAGCTTTAGATTAATAACTGGCATAGTTCTCTGCAGAAGAACTTTTACTATTGCAGAAATATTTGTAAACTTTACCCAAAATTTTTTAAGGCATTATTTAATTTTATGTAAAAGTACCTTAAAGCCTGAATCTTGGTTAAAAGTAATTTGAATGTGGTTCCTGAGTGCTATAAATTACCTTTGAAAATAAGACTTAATGTGCAGTTCTGAGTCACTAGTGAAACAGTAAATTGCCTCCCTTGTGTACTTTACTTAGAATGAGAAGTCTTTGTCTTAGGTAACACTGAGTGCTTGTGTTAGATACAGAGGGGAAGAAAAGTGAATACTAGAATATTGTTGCTTGGTCTTAGGGTAAATCTCACCTCTGTTGTTTACTATTGAGATGAATATTTAATATTTGCCTAGATTAGTGTAAAAGCTGTGTTTTAGGGAGCTTTGTTGTATTTTTGTATTTTCTGCCTGAAACTTAAAAGAAAATTACAGGGGTCATAAAAAGTCTGAAGCAGTACAGGGACGATATGTTGCTGTAATTTGTAGTCTTAAACTGATAAAAGTCACTTAAAAGGAAGTAGAAAGATATAGTGAAGCTGCATTTGAATGAAAGTTAACCTTCATGGCTTAGAATTTATCCTTATTACTAGTTTTCCCTGCATTTTTGAAGACTTTATCAATCTATTTTTCACTCAAAGTTACAATTTTCAAAGGTTCCGTATTTTTAAGTGTAGCTGAATGACTTGCATGTAGAAGAGGGTTTGTAGTAGAAAAGGTTCATTGCTTTTGCAAAAAGGGCTGTCATCTGATACTGTGATTGCCTTATACTGGGCACCTTTTTGTTGTTATCCGTTAGTATACATGGGTGAAGTCATGATAGAGTCATCAATTGCTGCAGTAATAACTGTATAATAACTATCTAGTAACAAGCAGTTAATAGTTTGTTCATTTTTCCCTTATTTTTATAATATATCTGGGTGCCTTACTCTGTGAACTTTGTCTTTTGTGTTTACAAAGGTCACATCAAAATCTGAGGTTAAAAGGCCTCAAATATTTGTCTGTTTCATTGGTCACTCTTTTTAAATATCTTTTCTATAGTGGAGAGAGTGGAAAAACAAGGGATGTTCTCTTGATCGTTTATCAAACTGAAGTACATTAGTTTCAAGAAAATAGTATATAAAAGTAATCTTAATCCAGTCAAACACAGATGATAAATGGAAATGATTGTTTAACTTCTGTGTCTAGTAATAGTGAGAAAATAATTCTAAATCTGAATGAATAGTTGTTTTTTATTGAAAATTAGGTAACATTCTCATAAATATATCTTGACAGTGCTCTTTCTGAAGAGGAGAAAACAAGATTGCGTGCTGGACTTATCACCAACTTTAATGAGCCAGTGAATCAGGTTAGTGGTTGAATTATGAATTATTACTCTCCTAGCAAGTGCTTGTATTGGTATATAATTTGCTTTCTATTTTTACAAAGTGTTTAATAATAATTATAAAGTTGATAGGATGCAATTTACATGTTGCTTTTCAGACAGATCCTTATATTGAAGTGAGTTCTTTTTCCATAGATTGTATTTTAACATGTTTTTTTCTTTTTGGTTTGTTTTTTGTTGCAGTGACAGTTTATGTTCTCCTTTGCTGTGTATGCACCGTTTGATGAAATAGTTCAGAGAATGGTTATAGCTCAAAAATAACCTTATGTCCCTGAGTGATTTTTCCTTTTTGAGCTTTATCTGTTCTCTGATCTGACTCAGTGTAGCCATACAAGGAAGTGTGGTGGTGGTGTAGCAGGAATGAGCTACTGAGAATGCTGCTGCATAAAACCACCTAAGCAGTGTTGCTGTTAAATATCTGGTCACAGCATTAGTGAATTTATACAGGCATGATAAAGCTTCAGTATGATACTGTCTTATATAAAGTGACTAATTTTAAGCTACTGTTTTGATTGGAATAAGGATTTATTGTTAAATTGAGTATAGAGCTAATGTTAGGGGCTCAGAATATGCATGTGCTAGATGAATCAGTCTTCCTTCTGCTACCTTCTTGCTCATGTAGGCATGAGATTCTGGAAGGAAGTATTTGGTAATATTTTAAGCTAGGTCTTAAAGAACATTTTCAAGAAAATAGAGAAATGATATACATAAGGTAAAGCTTAAAAAGAAAAGATGTAGCAAACAAACTTCCATTCTGCAGACAGTTCAGTTTCAACTTTTCAAGATTCCTTGGTGGGATTAATGTTTGTATTTAATCATACAAGCAATGTATCAAAATTAGAGTAATTTAGCCTTTGTAGAAGACTTTTGTGCAATGGCAATTCTGACTAGGATTTCAAGTTTTATTTCAAACATAATTTTTTAAAATGCAGGTAGGCATAGAAAATATCTTTAAATTTGTAGTGCAGATATAGTTTCAGTGTAAAAAAGATGACCAATTATTACTTGCTTCTTCATTTCAACCAAAAAGAACTATGAAATATGTCATGTTGGACCATAAAGTATGTGTCATTTATGCTACTACTAGGTCATATAAAATTTATCAAATACTTAATTTTTAATTGATTGCATGATATTCACATTGCTGAAACCCTAATATTAACTGCATTGTATGTAAAACAATTCAAACTGTTTATTAATAATTTTTCCATACCTCCATTAGTATTTCATCAGTTTGCCTGCCAAGACTGTAAGATGCTATATTTTATAGTTATGAATTCCACTGCTGGTGAACCGTTCTGCAGTTTTGAGACTATAGTTGCAGACTGAGACTGGAGCATTTTAACGGATGTTTTAAAGACTAGCAGCCTTATATATTTATTGGTGTGTCCTTATGATATTTTTTGAGATGTAGTTTTTTAAGATATGGAGGAATTTGTTTTATTTTATGCCAGCAGCTTGCTCCTAAATGATTGTCCAAACAATTGTTGTGATAGTGAGGTATGTTAAAGGGTCCATCTCCCCTGTTCACCAATCAGTGTTGTAGGTATCATTGTTTTCTTTCAGAGGCACCTGTCATTTAGTCCCCAGTCTGCTTGATATACCTTAATTTTGATGTCTTGTGTTCCCAGTGAGTGCTCTTTTCCAGTCGCAGATAATTCATAACACAGTTGCTTTCTGCTTATGCTTTCTGCATTATTTAAGGTAGAAAAATTACAACCCTTGTATGTATAAAAAGAAAAAAAAACAACCCCAAAATACAAGGATTAGACATAGTATTGAGATGTGATGATATAAGCTGACTTCCAGGGGAGGGGGAGAAGAAAAACAGAACATACCATATGTTGGGAGCATAATTTCCATGCCCTCTGAACATATTTACCAGATGGAGGGAACAGAGGAACGAAATACTCCTTGAAATGTATGACAGCAGATTTTTTTCACTTAAAAAGCCACTCCTCAAAGAAGAAGTAATCTTAGCATCCCTGGAGAGGTTGCTTCTTGTATGACATACGGATAAGAGTTTATTTGCTCCCTCCTGCCAATCAATATCACCTCATCCAAAAATAAATGAGACTCCCAGTTCTCCCTTGAAAACCTTGATGTACGTTTTCTGAAGTAATTATTTTCTCTGTAGCAAGTGAGTAGGAATGAATATTGTGGGAAGTTTTGTGGGGTAGTCAGACATCAGGTGAAACAGCGAAGGAAGCAGTGAAGGCGGGCATGGCTGTTCCCTCTAATGCCCATCAGTTGCTTGGATTCCTTTCATAAGAAAGTGACGACTTCTCTGGGCTGGAAGTGCAGTGGTAGCTGTAAGGATATGTTGAAGGTGAGAGTGTCTGCTTCATTAAGGCTTTCCAATCAAGGACCTTTTTAATGCAAACAGTATAAGAATCGGGAAACAAGAATGAAGGTTTTTGATATTTGAGGTGGGGTTATGTGGGACTATACAAAATTTATTAAGGAATGTTTAGGGGAGTTGGGGAGCAGCAAAGCAGGGAATAGACAGAAAGAGGGTGTAAAAAGGGGCAGTTGTGTAAACCATGGCTGATCAGTACTCATGTCTGAACAAACCCTGCACCTCATCACCACCATCTGTTCTGTCTTCTGATTGAATCCTTTAACTATCTTTCTGTGTAATCTTGCGCTGTTTGTCATGTGTGTGTGCTGCAAGGAGTAGGTGCCAGCTACTGGTTTATGTGGTTTCTACAACAAATAAACTTGGTGGTCTTCATGTAAAATTTAAACAAGGGACCCAGCTTAGCATTTTATGTAAATATTTATGATAAACATTGAAGACTTTTTTCCCCACATTTATTTGCATTAATCAAACTTCAAAATAGTCTGAGGAAAAAACACACAAAAATCTAGCAATCCATACTAGTTTTTATATAGGATTTATTTGGTTGTTAGTTTCTGTGTTGTACATTTCCTAAATCATCTTTGACTTTGTAGTATCTGTGTTTTGTTTTGCTTTTTTTCAGATAGCAACTCAGATCTCTGTACTGATTGCTAAAGTTGCCAGGGTGGACTGCCCAAGGCAATGGCCGGAACTTATACCCACTCTTCTGGAATCTGTGAAAGTCCAGGATGATCTTCGACAACACAGAGCACTACTTACCTTTTATCACGTTACAAAGACCCTGGCATCCAAACGACTTGCTGCAGATAGGAAACTTTTCTATGATGTAAGTAATGCAATGCAATATTGTAGAGCCTGCATATCGCATATTTACATGTGTGCCACTTCCTGTGGTTAGCTGGCAGTGCATTAATGGCAAGTATGTTAACTTTAATGTCTGCCTTTGAAACAGAAGTGCTCTTACTTTGGTGAGTATAGGTACAGTATGAAATAACTGGAAGTCAATTTCTAGGTGAAATGTTTTTGATATCTTTATTGATTTTGCATGCAGCTTGAATGTTGTAATATTAACTTGTGTTAAGAGGCAGAGCTTCATCTGCAGAACAGTATCTGCATGTCAGCCTTATTTTATCATGCTGTACAGCAGGTCTTAATATATATGAATTTGCTGTGTCTTTAGAAGTATGTTCTGAATTCATAATTCAATAGAGGGTTTAAAAAACTATTGGGTTTTAGGCTTCCATACCACAGTACTTTTGGCTTTTATCATCAGTGGAAATGTGTTTGGAGGTTTTTCCAGATAGGCTTCTTTCTCCAGATTAATTAAAAGGCGAGATGAGAATGCCAGTGCCAAATCATATTTCATGCTTACATTCTCTTTTGTAAGAATCCACTAATTAGAACACAGATTTACCTTTGACTGTAGGCTGTTGCATCTCCCATCCAATTTGAAGTGAGGCAATGATGTAGTACAGTTAACTGAATTTAGGGAGTTAAACATCTTTTCCAAACACGTTACATTTGAATTTTCAAATTGTTGTTTTATTCTTCCATTTTAAAGAAAATATTATAGTGCAGATAATGAAGACTATTTCTGAAGGTTGACCTTTTAATCTGTTTCTGGCTGTGTAATCATTAAGGTGAAATTTTAATTGTCGCGAGTCTGAGGGACTGAATGCTGGCTCTTGTAGTAGTACAGGACTGAAATGATTAAATATTGCTTAGATATGTGTGTAGAGTAACAGTGTTTTCTCTCTCTGCCATGTATAGGTATGCATAATTATAAATTATAGGAAATATTTATCTTTTGAAATCTCTTAGGCTATTATAAATTATCTGGATAATTGAACAATACAAGTTTTGGTATATTCACAGATATTTATTCCAAAGCAATAAAGAATGAGTGAGATAATTACTTCCTTTCTAGAGCTCCCCTAAATTAAGATGTTGCTTATAGAGCCTGGTTATGGAGCTGGAAATACTGTTAATGCTCAATGATATAGCAAAAGCTCAAAACCTAATCACAGAGCTGCACCTTAAAATAGCCAAATCCATACCATCTCAGTAGAAAGACAGAAAGGAATTTATAGGTCATAAGGTCCACTATTTGTTTTTAAAGCTGTCACGTCCAAAAGTACCTTTGCTGTATTTCCACCATCTTACCAGGTTCAAGGAGAGCTCAGTTACCTTCAGTCATTCTTGTGTTTCCAAGAAACTCATTCAGTTTGTATGGACCTTTTTCATTATGGAGTGCCGTTTTTCCAGCCTAGTATTTTCTTTGCATATCAAACATAGGAAGAAAAGGCTTATAATACTTTTTTTTTTTTTAAGATTTGTAAGGCAGTTCTTCTCAAAAATACTATTGAAATTGCCCTTTAATAAGCATACTCTTTAAACAAGCTTTTTATGGTTGAATGTTGGTTTTTAACTTGTAGATACACTCAGTATACAAAGTTTCTCTATCACCTGATTTGACATGAATGAAAATTTTCAGTGCATGCAGTGTCACTGTGGTGGGAACACTGTTAAGTTTTTTGAACTTTAGGTGTGAAAAGTTATTTTTCTGAGCATCTGTCACTAGGGTTCACATTTCAGTATTGATCTTTTTTAATACAGGCAAAATTGGACAGCTTTGAAATCTGCTTCTGTCTCCTGGTAAAGGGAATTCACATCTGTTGGATGGCATGTGACTTCTCTTGGACAGTCAAAAAAAACTTTCTTATGCAATGTAGCCATTTCAAGCTAAAAGTTCTAAAAGCTTAAGTAACAGATTGCAAACTTTCTTGATATTTTCAGATAAGTAGTTACAGTTTTGACTTTTTTTTTAGGATAGCTTTGGAAACACTTGATAAATTTTTCATGTAATATGGTACTTGAAGATTACAAAGTCATGCTTGCAGATAAAGCATTCCTTATTGAACTCTGTTAACTGAGATTTAAAAAGAAAAATATTAGATGACATACAAACTATAATGCACTAGCTTGTAAATGCAGCTTATTTATAACTTCATCTTTCCAGTGAGTAGTACAGTTATGATTGTAACTAAACTAACAGTCTTCAAGGTAAATGGCTCCTTTACTACAAATAGAAAAATGTAATATCTGCTTATATATCATTGGTGATATGCTTATGAACATCCGTTTTTCTTTTGAGCCTATTTTTCCAGACTTAGTCCATTAAATGAGAATGATGGTTATTGGAAGTAAAACCAGTGAGTTTTATTTTTCTATCTAATAATAATGTACTGCTACTTTTAGGAAGGAACTGATTGTATGCATTCAAACCTGTAGTATTTGGATTTTTTTTTAATAATAGCACATAGCCATATAGCACATATTGCAGAAGTGAAATAATAAATTACTGCAAATCAGCAAAACTATAGGTTACAGTTTTTTCCTAATTAATTTGATATTAAGTTTTCAAGTCTTCCTGTTGTTTCTTGGCTGTGGTTTTGAAATAATACTGTTATATTTTTATAATTTACCTGAAAAACTTTTTTTTTCTGAAACTGTGAAGTTCTGCACAAGTTCTGTCTTAAGCTGAAACACTTTTCTTTGCTGTCCTGCTATAAAGTATAAGAAGGTTTTGGGTACCTTCTTCATATTTCAGATATCTTTATCAGGTAAATACTATGTGGAAACTAATGTGAATTAAGCCTGAGATTTGTTTAGTGTGAGCTGATTGGAAACTATTTGTCATTCTATATTTTAAATAATTTGAGGGAAAAAGTCAGGATTTGCAGCTATCAGCAAAACAAAGTTTCAGCGTAGGCATTGTTCAATACTGTTTTTATTAGAGGTGATGCTGTAACTGCTGAATGTGTCCCAGATTCAGATAGCTGATGCAGATGTTAGCTATGCTATAAGACAGATAGTTTAAGTCTTGTGGGAGAGGAGGCAATGAGGAGACATGTTAGTTTTTTGAAGCCTCGTACTGTATTATAGACCTGTGGCTATATTTAGTGAAAATCAGATCAGAAAGGAGACCTAAATATTTATCTTTAAAGTGGGAGTCATAGGCCAAGTAGTCAGGGAAGCAGATGAGCCTATCGTAACATCTTCAAATTAAGATAAGATATTTTTCTGGAAAACATATTTGGATCAGTACAACTCAGTACAACAAGGAAGCAAGTGAAACACTGTGGCCCATGATATACAAGATGATGGATTAAATAAATGAACAGTCTAAACTGACCTTTAAAATTTAGGAATTTATTATGCTATAGCCAAATTCAGGAAAACAAATATATTGTTGATCTTTCTCCCTTTTACAGCTTGCATCAGGTATTTATAGCTTTGCATGTTCCTTGTGGAGTCATCATACCGATACGTTCCTACAACAAATTTGTACAGGGAATGAAGCTGCAGCCACAAATTCACTAGAAAGAACCTTGTTGTCATTGAAAGGTAATAATATAGAATGATGTTAAATATAAGGAATCAAAGATGTTTCTTCACAGTGAATGATTAAAACTTCTTTGGTCAAGAGTTAGCATTCTCTGACAAAGCCGTGCCCATGGGGAAAAGCAATAATCTTGGTTTATTTTACCTGTGTAAGAAGGAGGATTGTTCTCATGGAAGGCAGAGAAGGTACTCTTGTTTCTCAGTATGTACCGTTCTGATATGTGCGTTGTAAGGAGTCCAAAGTCTAGGAGGTGGGAGAGTGGAGGGCATAACAGGATGCTTTTTTATGTGTTGTAGTTTAGGCTTCCATCTGTCTGTCTTTAGGCACTTAACTGAGGAAGCTGAGATAGGAATTTTGTTGCGTTAAGTTCACTTTGTATTCGGTGAAGAGGTAGCCTTAGCAATCAGTGTACCTTTTAGGTTGATGCTTAAGTATTTATCAGTAGGATAAATACATCTCCTTACTATACTTGGCTTCTTTGAAGAACTGAGATATTTGTGTGCGGTGCTTGCAATATAGATGACGCCAGTCCTGAATTGTTTCAGAAGGCGCAGCACGTGACTTCTCTGGATTACTGGCAGTGGTGAACCTGAGAAAATGCATAAGGTGGCTTATGGGCCCTAGTTGACTATATTTGGCCCTTTTTCTGCTGCAGAACCTTTCAGAGGTTGAATACTTACAACTTTTGCAGAATTCTTCTTGATGATTCAGTAATTCTTGGAGTTCTCTCCATTGTTTTAGACGTAAAGTACTGAATGTTAAAGTAATTTCAACAAGATTAGATTCATGTTAGATATGGTTGAGGTATCCAAAGGCCCAAAATCAAATATATTTTTTTAGTATAGAGAATTGGAAGAAAGGCGTGGTAACTGTAATAACGATCTCAAATCTGTTGGGACAAGGGCTGAGAAATATCTACACAAGTAACTTTGTTTTTCCTAGTGCTTCGTAAACTGACAGTCCATGGGTTTGTAGAACCTCATTGGAATGTAGAGGTGATGGTAAGTGGCATATATCCGTTTCTAGTTCTAGATTAGAAATCTTCTGTGATGATTTCAGGTGTTGTTAGAGCTATGTTTAAAAATTGTTGAACAGTACACATTTATGTTACGTAAAGGAAGATCAAGCAACATGTTCTTAAAATCGTCCTCCCATCAGTTAAGAACTGATAGATTAATCATGGTTAAGAACTGATCAGATCCTAAATGCTGTGACACCAATGACATAATGTTTGGGGAAAAAAAAGTAGCCCTTCCAACTTCCATGTCACGTGATAGTGAGACCCCTGTTGCCTACTGGAGGTTGTCTTATAAGTATTCTTCCCCATCATTTGAAGAGGGTGTTTTAATGTAATGATTAATGTAGCGGCATATTTGTCCTATCAAGTTCTACTGATGGAATTTGTCTGATTGAGATGAAAGTCTGTGGTTTGCAGCCCATCTGGGGATGGGCGAGCATGGGGGAGGGAAAAAGGAAACTCAAGCATTTGCCTTAACCTCCAACACTGCCTGCTTTGCTGGAGGAATTGGGTCCCTATGACCTACATCCTAAACTAGGAAGTTGAGAACAGGAAAGAACTAGATAAGCAGATTGTAAAGCATATGTCTGTATTTACCTGTACCTCCTTCTATTAGAGACACTATGCTGTTTATTCAGTACTAGTAAGGTCAGTTTGGATCATCTATGCAATCTGCTAGATAATTATTTTTTTCATGGGGAAATTGCTTGTCCAAGATAACTAGTTAATTCAGTTAAAAGTGTTAAGGTGATGTCTAAGCTAGTAACACATTCCAACTTCAATTTGACTCAACTTTCTTCTCATAATACAGTGCAAAATAAGCTTAACCTTTAAAAGATACATACACTTTTATGTTTTTCAGGGTTTTCTACATGCAGTATTTGAACGGCTAAAACAGTTTCTGGAGTGTAGTAAGTATCTGAATGTTTTTCCTTGTAATGGTTGTTAAATATGCGAAGGTAGATGAAAATGTAATACAATTTATTGCATCATCATTAATCATTTAGATGCAAAATATTTTTTATAAGTGTAAAGCTATTACTTTAAATGCTGTTGAAACTGTAAGAAAAATACTTCAGTAAAAATGTCATTTTATATCAACAATTATACTTGGTGTGATAATGCCAATTAAAAAAAAAAAATCTTAAGCCATGGATTGGAAAAGTATCTGCATTAAAATATGTAGATACTACTAAAACCCAGATCATCTTGAATTTTTTTCTTTGGGAGGGTTTTATGTTTTCCTTTTTCCAGGAGTTTGATGTATGTGTTTTGGTAAGTGTCAAATGGCAAAGACCACATTCACAGTCAACCAGAATACAAGCGCAGTTGGCAGGTTTTAGTGCTTTTTGCAGGGAAAGTAACCTGACACAAGTGAAAAGGGTGTGTTTGGCAGTGTTGCATCTGGACTCACTCTTCTTTTTCTGCTTCTACACTTGTAGTAGAGCTGATGTGAGCCATTAATTCATTTGAAGCCTGTTAGGTCATTCTTTTAGGATTCAACAACACTTCTTGTGAGGATAGTTTAAACTGAGTAGAAGGAATTTTCTAATGTGAATGAAGGTACTTGGTTCAGGAGCTTTACTTAGGTAAAACAGGCTGATCTGGGATTTGAACCTCATTTCTAGAAAAGATGGAAACTGGCACAGTGCTCAATGCCAAAATAAAAGAGCTTTTTTGCTCCTCTAAAGTGCACACTTCTTTGCATTTCCAACAACTGATTGCCCCTTCTACTATACTGTAGTCATGCTCTTTCTGACCCTTCTTTCATTTTTGGCAAGATAGTTGCCTAGCTTTAATAAACTGAATTGAAGGTCATTCCATCCCTGAAGCTTGGTGGTTATCATAGTCCTCTAGAATGTCAGTACTGTGGCATTTGAATATCCTAAGATAAGAATTGAGCTGAAGCTTCCCGTTTGTACTTTTCTAATCGATGAGTTTTGCAAAAACAGAGACAACTACTTTACAAGATTAGTGTTTAGATTTATTTTATCATGGGTTTTGCCTGCATACCTACATTATGTCTCTTTTTGTTTCTCTTCTTTTATTTATAAAAAGCTTTGTCTCTTGTTTGTAAATTCAGAATGTTTTCCAGTATCCTTAATGAATTGGTTTTCGAGGTGGAGTTTCTAGAAAAGCACATAGAATTATGTAGTAATGGTATACTATAGTTTATTAAAAGGGCGTTTTCATGTTTCAGTGCTTTTTTACTTCTTGTCTATGCTAGCATTTGCTTACATTATTTTCACTGTCTTTTATCATTGAGTTGTCTATAATAGTGTCCTAATAGTTTTATTCTCATCACTTACAGTGAATTTCACTGCAGCTGAGAGAAATGGTTAAATGTTTTTCTCACACACCCACTCCCCCATGCTCATTGCCTTGAATTTGACTTTGAATTTATTCTGCTATAGAACTTCTCTCTGGTTGACACAATCCTTGAACTACAGATAGAACAATCTGCTCTCCAGTGTTAATTTTTTAAAACTTGACTATCTAGAAAGAAAAGGAAAGTCTGAAAAAATGATAGTTGTTAAATATCTAATTTACCAGGTAGAACTATAAGAGCAGAAAACGTATGCAGAGATCGTCTAGAAAAGACTATAATTCTGTTCACTAAAGTGGTAAGTAAATTCTCCATTCAGTTACTGAATAGTTTACTGTTCTGGAGGAACAATTCCCATTCAGATATGTATGTTCCTTAAAGCCAGTAGATTTCAGATCTTTTAAAGAAATTGAAGGTACTGCAACGTCTTTGTAATGAAATATATTTTCATAGCTTTTTTCAAGAAAAGGGTGTCTGTTTACTCATGCTGACATAAGTTGCAAGAGTGAAGAATACCTTTCCTTAGCTCAAATAAAATTAAATGCATTCCACAAATAAATTATTTAGCTAAGATTTTGCTCAAAAATGAGTTCTGGAAGGTTTGCTGACGTACAAGTATCAGCGTTGATGAATATAGTAGATATAAACTTTTCATCCTGTCTTTTATAAGTAGTTAAGATTGCTGTTTCTAAGGCCCTGTAAGTCTTTTGAATAACTGACCACTTTTAGTTTATTGAAATAAAATTAACAAAAAACTCTTACCGTCTGTGACTTTTGTATTAAATAATACATTTTGAGCTGTCAGCTAATTCTGTGCAACCATTAATTGCATATATTATCAGAAGGTAGTTTCAGCATTGTCACTTGCTCTGCTTTTCAAAGATAGAACCTACACAATTCCCATTGTTTTTATTCTATTTTGGGGCTGTGGATCTTATTTAAATATTCAGCCTAGTTATCAGAAGTGGGAGACACCTGCCAGCTTTACCAAAATAGAACTGAAGGTGCTTTGACCCAAAGTTCTTAGTCTTTGTTACAGTACTTTCTACTTTGAACTAGCGAAGAAAGTATGTGAGGCGTGTGCATCTTTTTGCATAGACCTGGAGAGAAAATACAATTTATTAATAGATAATCTGCCAACTGTAGAAATTCAGAGGCAAGAATTTAGACTTAGCCATTTTTACAGTAGTAGAGGAGATTAAAGGAATTGACTAGTGTATTCTAGATGACTAATTGGAAAAGCTAAACTGAAGAAGCAAGTGCTTGTGCTGCAGTGGAGGGGAAGAAATAAGAATAAAAAGTTATTTCTTTCATGCCTCTTTTACTTACGCTCATTCTAATAGGAATGAATTATCTGCTAAAATGTTCAGAATTTTAAGTGTGGCTGGTATGTTTTATATACAATGTTGCTAGTAAGCTGATTTAGTTGAAAATGGGTGTTGTTCCTTAAAAAAAAAAGGTAATTTGAACATGAATCAAGATTTTTGGGGCAAAACAATGCTTTGTTAACCGTTGATACTGAACTCTCCCTGATTTCATGTGTTGGATTTTCTTTTCTATAATTTTATATAAATAGGCACTTAGTTTTGAATAACAAGTTTATGAAAGCATTTAATAAGAGACTTGAGCAAAAAGTAATTTGGTTTCTCTTTCTTACTCTTCTATTTCCTTAATTTTTAGCTTCTGGACTTCCTGGATCAACATCCTTTTTCATTCACCCCTTTGATTCAGAAGTCATTGGAGTTTGCTGTAAGCTATGTTTTCACAGAGGCTGGTGAAGGAATTGTGTTTGAGCGATTTATTGTACAGTGCATGAATCTCATTAAGATGATTGTAAAAAATTATGCTTACAAGCCATCCAAAAATATTGAAGGTACTGCTACTATTTACTAAAAACATTTTTTATATCTTGAGCAATATTTTGGTGGTTGTTTCCAACAGTAAAACTCCTTTAAGACATTATTTTGAGGCATTTAATGATGTAATAGTTAATAATGTATACTTCTGTCCCTATATTGATAATTCTTATTTTGACAGTTGAAATATTAATCTATGTAGACATTAACTTTTTAAAGTAATTTTAAATCCACAGGGAGCATGTATTATTTTAGTTTGATTTTTTTTCAAAGTATTGAGGTATGGAATTTGTTTCATTTTCATGAAATGGTTTGATGCATCTTTCCCTTGAGAAATGTTTAATAAAATGGGTTTTTGCTGTAGTTAACCAGTACAAGTACACTGTTTTTCTTTTTTTCTTTTTTTTTCTTTTTTTTTTTTTGTTCTGAGGATAAGAATACCTTACCTATTGATTTTTTTCTAGTTTTATTAGACTACCATTTGGTCACTAAGCCACTTAATTGTAATTGGAATTTTTTATGTTTTATTTCAGATAGCAGTCCTGAAACTCTTGAAGCACATAAGATAAAGACGGCATTTTTCACTTATCCAACACTAATGGAAATATGTCGGAGATTAGTCACTCACTATTTCCTGCTGACACAGGAAGAATTAACAATGTGGGAAGAGGACCCAGAAGGCTTCAGTAAGAAATGTGTTGTATAGTTGGGTGCCATTTATTTAGATATTGGTATAAGAACTTCATATCTACAAATTGTTTGCTGCAATATTGGCTTTTTTGTTTTCTGCAGTCTTGTTACATGGACAAATATTCCCTCTAGAGATTATTTTCCTAACAAGAGATTTCTCAGTAGTCTATAATATTCACATATCTAAGTACTAAACTTTATTTGAACTTTAATTGAAATAATACTTTTTCCTTTACTTTTTTATTAAATGATAGCTGTAGAAGAGACAGGAGGAGATTCTTGGAAGTACAGTCTCAGAGTAAGTGTTTTAATTTGAAAGAAAACCATTCAGCGTTTCTGGATTAATTTCTTCATAGTCTTGTAACCAAGAGATATGATACTTGGTAGAAAGATAAGCTCATGCTTTTCAAAAAAATCTTTAGTTAAAGAAATTTTATTACAATGAGTATAACTTACCTTTGTTCATTTGTCAGCATTCAAACATGTTGAAATACACTGGAAACTATGCACTTCGTGTTCTAGGGGAGAGGTAAAAGGAGTTTGCGTCATCATTTCTATTCTGTAGTATCTGATGGTTATTAAACTCAGCAGATGTTCTCTTCTTTAAACTGGTAACTGCTGTTATCACTTATGACTTTGTTAGTAGCCATGATGAATGAAGAAACTTTCAGATACATCTATACTAGCGTTTTAGTTGAGATGAAAAATATGCTGTTGCAGTGAATCTCCCAATTATTGCTGCTGTGATTTGCTTTGCAGAGGTATCTCAAAGTTTATTTACTGGGTTACTTTCATTTTAAAACTAAAAAACGCACCCCTGTGCGTATGGTGTATTCCAAGTGAAAATGAGCATTCATTCAGTCCAGATAACTTAACTAGAGCTGATCCAAAAAGAAACCATGATATACCTACAGCGTCATCACCGCCTCCTCACCAGCTGTTTCACTCCATAGATTCATTGTTCTTCTACTGCAGAATTGGCTGATATAGATACAGCTATCAAAATCTTGCGGGAATTAGGCATGCTGTCTAGTAGGAAGAGTAGTATTTCATGTAACACTGATTTTGCTACAGTATATTGCATTTTAAATGACCTTTGGTGTGAAGTATTCAGCACTTATGAATTTTGACATAAAATGTATTTTAATTGCCTTTATTTTCGTATGTTCTAAACCAGTTCTTTGCATTTTTCAGCCATGCACAGAAGTTCTTTTTATTGATATTTTCCATGAATACAATCAGATTCTTACCCCTGTGCTTTTAGAAATGGTTCACAGTCTACAAGGTAAGTTCTTGAAAAAATAAAGAAGCTATGAAATGTAGAGTTCTTTACAGTTTTTGTCAACTGTTAAAGAGTTTTACCTTGTGATAATTGCTCACATGGTGCATTCAGTCTGTGTTTTTGAAATAACATGTTAGTATTTTAAAATTATTTCTGGACATACCGTAATGAAAATGCTATGCATATATAGGAAGAGGAAATCTTAAGGATTCTTTTCTATTTTGTCATAACTATTTTAGATCTCACAAAGATCGGGGCATTTCTACTTTCCTGAGATTTACGGCTTTCTTGAGAATGGTCGACAATAAATGAATTAAATTATAAATTCTGTAGGTTGTTTTTTACTGGGAAGTTCCTATTCAAATGTTGCAAGGCAGTTCATGGTAATTCTGCCAGGTTTCTGCAAAAATCTTGGGAAAAAGATCTTTAAAAGAAGAAGTTCAAGTTACGCTGTCATTTTGGAAAGTGTGGAGAACTTGGAAGAATTTGCTTTAAAAACTTAGTAGTTTTCTGTATGAAGACTGTAGTCTTCATAGACTGAGGAATGACTCTGGCTGTCTTCGCCACCAAATTGAGTTTTATGGTAGGCCTGAAAGATAATGACTGGTAGCTGCCACTTTGTTTTTTCCCTGTCATTTCAGTTTAGGTTGTTTTCCCAGGTTGTATCTCACATGACTTAATGTTTTATGTTTGAACTTACCAGAATGGATCATGACATTCTGTTAAATACAAACAAATACTCATAACCTGAGGGTGGTTTCTCACTTCACATGTAGAATCTCTTCATAAAATACTTTGTGTACGTAAGTTTCAGAATGGTTTGCTGTGCTGTGATACTGGGAATGGTAAAAGGCTCCTTACAACAGAGTTGACAATTATTGTGTTTTCCAAGAATTGTGGAAGTTAATACTTCCATGCTAAAAGGTACATGGACACTTCTTTTTTTCCTTCTGAAGCCTCTGGTAGCCATTTCTGGCTGTTTTCAATTTGAGAGTTACTACTGAAGTACTAGATGACATCAAGAATTCATTAATTCTTAAGATTAAAAAAAAATTGTACTTATAAGTACACGTGCACATATATATAAAGTATATAGGAACTAGGTCTAGGACTCTTTTTTTAAATAGTACTACGTGGTCGACAGTCTTCAGAAATTTGCAGTCTATTAATTTAAAATACATGCTTCTGACTTACTTATGTGTTGCTGTTAAAAATGTTCAGCTCCGAAGAAGTCAGTCAAAAATAAGGTACGAAAGCAGAGATTTGATTTTAGTATATTCACTGAAGAAAGTGTTGAAACTGAAATAACTGAATTAGTGAATAAAACAAAAATAGCAAAGCAGTCTTAATTCACAGCATACTTATTTAAAGTGTAAAAGTGCAAAGTTGCTTGCATTCTTTGTTTTAGTTATGCTTTTTTTCTTTATTTTATCTTTTTCTTGTAGGACCTACCAACATGGAAGATAGCAGTGCTGTACTGATTAAAGATGCTGGTAAATTAAATTTTACTTTACCTTTGAAGTAACAGAGCTGCTTTTGTGTGTGCTTGACTTCCTAAAAATTTTATGAAGAATTTGCAAGATTTTTAAAAATACATTTGGAAAGTAGGACCTAAATCCTGTTTCTCCTTGCACTTGATGTCAGTCTTCACTTTTCAAAATGCTTATATAAAAATATGGTGCTTTTTTCAGCTTTTTTGTGAAACAAACTCTTAGACAATCTCCCTTACTGTCCTGTCCTTTCCTCTCTGCAAATAAGTGAGCTACAGTGCTTCCATGGAGATACTCTGTCCATTTTACAAGTAAGGAGATTTTATGGCAAAAGAAAAGAATTGTCTAAGACCTCTGATGGAACCATTCTTGATGTTAAAATAAGATCTTCATTATTCTTATGGCTTTTAACTGTTTTCAAGAGTCTGAATTTTCTGTAATACTTTACTTTTACTAAAACTTCCTCCAGAGTTCCCATCGTCATGGTGTGATATCTTTCTTTACAAAGATATGCTTTAGTTTTGTTTTCTTTACTATGTTTATATTATTAGAAATGGTTTTTTTAAAACTTAAATTAGTCTGACTATTTAGTACTAAAAATTAAACATTTAAGCAAACAGTAAGCATAACTATTGTTTTTTTTCCCAGTGTATAATGCAATTGGACTGGCTGCTTATGAACTATTTGATAGCGTGGATTTTGATCAGTGGTTTAAAAATCAGCTATTAGCAGAACTGCAGGTTTCTCATGACAGGTAAATACCTTGGTTTGTTATGCCTTCTTCATTTAAATATGAACTGTTGATACAATTGCAGACTTGAAAAATACTCAATATTTAAACATATCCACTAAATGAGCAGAGGTGTGAAATACATATAGATAACTGATACAGTCACAGAAGTGACAGTGTTCTGACAGTTTGTTTAAATTACTGAGTGGTGAATACTTCCAGAGTTCTGTAAAAATATTGTGTCTGTCCTCTTGCATAGAGTTGACCAAACTCTCTCAAGACAACCATATTTGCTCATTTAAAGAAAGATATTTAGGACTCCTGAAACCCCAGAACCTTTCGAGCAGCAAAGTCCAACTGAGATCTGTGGAAATAATCTCTGCAAAACTGTAACTTAGCCAAAATAGTGATTTGTTCTTCTCTACTACTTTAAATACAAGCCCTCTGAAAGACTTTTCAGTTAATTTTGCCAGCATGAAGTGGGGAATTACGAATTTGGTTTGTGTTGTAAAGTGTGTAAGATTACAGACTCTTTCTACATAAAGAGTATTTTATAGCCCATCTGCTATGGGTTTTCTTTCTCACTGAGGTCTCCTTCATTTATATTGCCTTCACATCAATACCTTTGTATTATTTAGTGGATATGATACGGTATTTTGAAAGATTGAGTTTAGCATCTCTGTAGACTGAGCTGTTCTTCTCTACAGCTGACTAGAAGTTAATTTTCCCCCTTATTCCTCAAACAGTGACTCTTCCCTCAGGGGAGGGTCAGTAACTGCTATTGTATGTGCTAATCCTCATTAGATGAGTTCCCAGTCACCCTTTGACTCTGAATAGGTATGTTCTGGTTTTTTTCTCATCAATATCATTGGCAGTGACCTTAATGTCCTTAGAAGAATTCTACTGTTTTTTTTCTTCATTTGCAATTCATCTTATCAGATACAACTCTTATCTGAAATATAAACTAGTTTGCTAATACCCTTAGGAGCTACTATAAATCGTAAATGTTTTTCCATGACGAGTTGCTAGCCAGCTTTTTTTATTTCACAATACTAGTTACAAACACTTTCTTTACAAATACGGTTCAATTTCATGTAGAATGGAAGATCCTGCTGAACTTACAAATACTTTTCATTACAATATACTTTTACAAAAATAAATTACTTACTTTATGGATGTATAACCTTGCTTCAGAGTCAGAGAATAATTGCCACAGTTGTTTACGTGGTGTCTCCTAATATTTTTATTCTTTTCTCATTAGTCTTTTTTTAATGACCTCAAGTTCCCCTTGCTGTCTGCCAGTGGCCAAGTACTCTAATGGTTAGGCTAAATGTCATAAGAGCAGGAAAAAATGAGAGATCTTGTATATATGATTGATCCTTTGTTATTGTGCTGCAATGTAGAAAAGGTAAGACCTCAAAAATGAGCTCATAATAGCAGAATTTCTAGGAACTTAAGTCTTAAAAAAACCCCACAAAACAAACAAACCTGCAAAACAAACAAACAAACAAAAATCAAACAAAACCCAAACACACAGCTACCTGCCAAAAAACCCCAAAGCACACAATCTTTTCTCTACCAAGGAAAGAGAAATAATATAATGATTCAGGTAGGATGTACGGATTGTACAACAGGTATTACCGGACCTGAAAATCCTTGCTCTCTACAGGCAGTCATGCACCTATGCCCTTTCATTTAAACCTTTTTTATGTGATCCTGATTTTGAAACTATCCAATATCAATCTCGAGAGAAACCTCTTAGTTTTTTAATATTCTGATTTTTACAAGGTTACGTATCAGGTATGAGCATTCTGATAACAGAAAAAGTTGTGTCATCACAGCTTCTTAAATAAATATAAGGACACATTAGTAAGACAATGTCTAGTGTAAATCATGCTTCAACAGGAGTTGTTCATGCTTCACTGCCACTCAACTTGCTTCACTTGCCAAGTCTCAAGCAACACTGGAATGTTATTCCTCATTAACTTTGGGTTCCAGTCTAAATGAAATGCTGTGCTGTACACATGCTACTTTCAAAACTTTCATGTTCTCTGAAGGTGTGCTTTGTTAATTACCTCATAGTTATAAAAATGTTTAATAAATCACATTTATTAAATACTAAGAAGCCTCAATAACTTCAATTTAGATTGCTGTCTTGATGGCTTAAAAGACGTTCATGAAACGAAAAATACATTTAAGATAAGAGGGCAAAATAATTTGTTACTTAAAATTCTGTCAATAGGGTTCATCTTGCCTAACTTTATGTGCCTGCAAGTTAAACATTTAAATCTGAGCTGCTTTTCCTGATCAGCTTTTATAATCTGTGGAGAAAAACGAAAGCTCTGGAACGTACTTTTGTCAATCATTAAGTTAGGCAATTCAGCTCATTGTTGTTCTGGCCCTTACTTCTTCCTATTGGCTGTAAAGCTGTTTGTTTTGTGCCCTTGTTGTGGCAGTGGTGCAAGATCAGGTAATATCACTTCTTTCTGAAAATAGTTTTAGACTGATGACACAAAATACTCTGACAGTTGCCTTAATGCAGTACTTGAGTTGCATTTTTAAGTCGTATCTGATGTAAAATTTTGAGCATAAAAGGAATGTCAAAGAAATTGCTGGAAAGTATGGTGAAAGCTGTAGACTCAATTATGGCAGAAATAGATGTAACATTTTTAGTTTCTTTTACTGGTGTGCTGTATGCAGAATAAACTGTGTCTCTGGTGAGACCTTCAAGATTCAGTCATTTAAGGTGAAAATTATCTTTTTCAGACTAAGCTGTTTTTCTGTCAACTGTCTAGTGAAGACTTCTGATGAAAAAGACTTCTACATTAAATTTCTAAAGTTGGACTTGACAAACTAAGTATTTTAATAATTGTTTTGGGGAATAATGTTTTCCTAGTGATTCTTAGATTTTTTCATTAAAGTATTATATAATAGCAAGTATAATGAATTAATAAGTACAACTTTTTTCCCCCACACTTTTAAAGATATAAACCAATACGTCGACGAGTAATTTGGCTGATTGGACAGTGGATTTCTGTAAAATTCAAATCAGACTTGAGACCTATGTTGTATGAGGCAATTCGTAACTTGCTTCAAGACCAGGACTTAGTGGTAAGTATAAATAAGTAATGTTTTGGATTACACATTTTTTTTCTGTAAACATAGGCAAAACATAAATAACACACCTTATGTAAACTTCATTGAGAACTTCATAACATCACATGTTAAAGTCTGTTTTGTCTTGCAAGAGATGATCTGTTGGGAAGTTGTTGGGGTGTTGAATTGTGGAGATGTTGAACAATAAGGCCAAAGACATGAAAGGAACCCTTAAGTTGTTCACTAGGTGATGGTGTTGGTGGGAAAATGAGTGGTAACAGCAACAGTCTGGTTTTTTAAGAAGAAAGTTGGGAGCTGTCTTGAGATAAATTATTTATAAACAAATAAACACTTTGTGTAAAGAAAACGAGTTATTCTGTGACTAGTCACTGCAGTATACAGTATTATTTAAGCATCAACATAGTTATGTGCTAACAGAATATGATAAATGGCATTGATTGGTAGGATCTTTGAGTACAGTTCTGGGGTTTTAAGTTATGATTTCAGTATACTAGCAGGTGAGGTTGATTTGAGAGGCTGGTGTTGTGATTGTTTTTTTTTTTTATTTTTAAACAAACAGACTTACTAGTGAAAAAAATCATAGAATCATAGAATAGTTTGGGTTGAAAGGGACCTTCAAAGGTCATCTAATCCAACCGCCCTGCAAGGAGCAGGAACATCTGCAACCAGATCAGGTTGCTCACAGTCCCGTCTAACTTGGACTTGAATGTTTCCAGGGATGGGGCATCTGCTACCTGTCTGGGCAACTTGTTCCAGTGTTTCACCACCCTCATTGTAAAAAATGTCTTCCTTACATCAAGTCTGAATCTGCCTCCTGCTATTTAAAACCCCTTGTCCTATTGCAACAGCCCCTGGTAAGAAGTTTCTTCCTGTCTTTGTTATAAGCCCCCTTTAGGTACTGGAAGGCCCTAGTAAGGTCTCCCTCCAGCCTTATGCTGTGGTGGTCTATCGGTCAAACTGATGTCTCTCCAGTTTAGAGACAAGGATGTCACATGGGACAGTGTCAAATGCTTTGCACAGGTCCAGGTAGATGACGTCAGTTGCTTGTCCCTTGTCCACTGATGCTGAAATCCCATCACAGAAGACCACAAAATTGGTCAGGCACGATTTGCCCCTAGTGAAGCTGTGCTGGCTGTCACCAATCACCTCCTTATTTTCCATGGTTTCCAGGAGAATCTGCTCCATGACCTTACCAGGCACAGAGGCGAGACTGGCCAGCCTGTGGTTCCCAGAGTCTTACTTGTTCCCCTTTTTAAACATGGGGGTTATGTTACCCCTTTTCCATTCGTCAGAAACCTCACCAGACTGCCACTTCTCAGCTATGATGGACAGCGGCTTGACGACTTCACCCGCCAGTTCGCTCACTACCCGCAGATGCATCTCATCAGGTCCCATGGATTTGTGGACCTTCAGGTTCCTTAGATGGTTCCAAACCTGCTCCTCTGCTACAGTGGACAGTTCTTCATTCTCCCAGTCCCTGCTCTTGCCTTCTGTGACTTGGGCAATGTGGCTGGAGCCCTTGCCGGTGAAGACTGAGGCAAAAAAGTCATTGAGTGCCTCAGCCTCCTCCATGTCCTGGGTGAGCAGGTCTCCTGTTTCCTTCTGGAGAAGGCCCGCGTTCTCCCTGGTCTTCCTTTGACCCATGACATACCTAAAGAAGCTTTTCTTGTTGTCCTAGAAGTCCTTGGTCAGATTTAATTCCGTCAGGGCTTTTAGCTTTCCTGACCTGATTCCTGGCTGCTCGGACAGTCTCTTTTTATACTTCCCAAGCTACCTGTCCTTGCTTCCACCCTCTGTAGGCGTCCTTTTTGGTTTTCAGTTTGTCCAGGAGCTCCTTGTTCATCGCTGCAGGCCAC
>JAAGAY010011851.1:0-39410 GCA_011801015.1 Ardeotis arabs
GGGCTCGGCCCGGGAGGAGCGGGCGTTCCCCGGGCTCGCTGCCGCCGGCCCCGCGGCGCCTCCCGCCCTCCCAAAAGCGCCTGTTTTGGGGGGGGGAGGGGGAAGGCGCCAAGCGTCCAGCCCCCATTTTCCTCCCTGGGATAAAGCCGGTGGGAGTTGTGCGCTCCACGGCCTCTGGCCAGATCCCTTCACTGCTCGGCCCTTTTGTGGACAAGCTGACATCTGGGGAGGTGCCTGGGGCCCCTCTCCCGCAGCCTCCGCTCCTCTGCGTTACTTTGTGTGCAGCTTGGATGAGTTTATCCGAGCCTGCCCGCAGGAGGGCGGTGACAGATTGGTGGATAATGATTTCTTTAAATAAAGGTTGAATGTAAGTGCATGGTTTGGTTTGGATTAATACTGTAAAGAACAAAGAGTAAACTGAACCAAATAACCTGTGGTCAGAATGAAGTGGACTTGCTTACTTGCACCAGTGTGACTTAAAGTGTTTAACGGGCTGTCCTGGCAGCAGTGGGTTAAAAGCAATCGTGGGGTAGGTTTCCAAGGAATCACAGTGCTGGTGTAGGAGCAGAGTGAGGGGAAAAGCCACAGCTGTTGAGCGAGCTATAGGAGAGACAGGTAAAAGTGTTTTCTAGGGTTTTTTTTATAGTGCAAATGTAGTGTTAAAAACACTGTCATGCTGTAGGAAACGCTAAAAAGTGTGCTCTGCTAGGGCTTGAGTAAACTGACCGCAGGCTTGGGATGAACAAGAGGTGTTGTGAATTGCAGCACGGGACGATGACTGCTGTGGTAATGGCATGGGAAAACAGGTAAGCACATTGTGCTGGTCAGTTAATACAGGCCTCTCTTGTTCTTCAGGTAAAGCAAATTGAAAAACGAGACTCTGTTTTAACATCAAAAAACCAAATTGACAGACTGACCCGACCTGGATCTTCCTATTTCAACCTGAACCCTTTTGAGGTTAGTTGGAACATCTTATCCTCCCTTCTGACTTGGCGTACCAACTTCCAGATGTACTGGGTGTTTATTTCAGTAAAAAGATCAAACCTAAAGAAAAAAATTCTCGATGTGCAGAAGGTTTACGGAGATAGGTGATGTATACGTGCTCGCTCTCTTGTCACTGTTTGATGGAAGGCACAAACTGTTCTTTTGACACATTTCCCTCGTGCAGCAGCGCTGGAAGATTTGGCAGGTTAATGCTAGGTGCTTCCTGAACGAGAACCGAACAGCTACGGGCGGCGTGCTCGTCAGGGTCTGTTCTGAGCGCTCTCAGGGCGGCGTTTCTGGTTGTGACTTTTATTTTGGCTGTTTGTGCTGCTGAGCTTGCATAGTGCATAGGACTCTCACTGCGTGCACTAGTGAGCAATCTGTGAGGAGTCACTGGAAAACAGGTCGTTCCCTGGCACCTTACAGAGTCGGAGCCCAGCTGCAGTCAGTTATAAAGTCTCAATGAGAAAGTAAATTAAACAATGTGGTGTGCATCTGGAGCTGGCTTTCCCTGTGTGTATTCCTTCCTGAGATCATCCTCATCTGCCTTTTTTAAGCCTCAGGTGCTTTTTGTTATCCCAATTTAGGGCTGGTCAGCCAGATCAGTTGGCAGATTCACTGTGAGAACGTTCAGTTCTCTGTAGATCTTAGTGCTTCACTCGGAGAGCAAATTAAGAAAGCCATGAAGAAGTAGACTGTAGCTTTCCTGTGAGAGAGTGGCTTTTATTTACATTTCTTGGAGTCAGACCAGCGTGCATCTGCATTGAGTAGGCTCACTTGTTGCTCAGGATTTCTGTTCAGTAAACTGATTCACAAAAGAGCTCCTCAACTCTGCGACATCCCTAAAGATCAGTACGTAGACAAGTGGACTCATTCATGGAAACCAAATGGTAAAACTCTCCTGCCTTCTTTGAAACAGATGAAATGAACAAATTCTTACGAAGTAGTATGTTTCCTCCCCAAAATTCTCAGTTATGATTGAGTCAACGGTGTCCCAAAGCCACCGTATGCTTCCATTTCTGCCGAACGCAGGACAAACTGAAGATTCAGACCAATTGTGGCTGTTTAGAGAGGGCAGCTGTCTACATGAGACTCGACTGTGGAAAGGGCAGCGGCGTAGTCAGAGGAATCTAGCATTGCTAAAAGTAGGATGTCCCAAACATGGTGTCTCTTAAAATGTTTCTGTTTTACTAGGTGAAAATCCATGCCCCGAAGCAGCTCCCTGATGGGGGGAGCTTTCTGGTGTTGTCTGTGTGCCAGTGAACCAAATGTTCAGAGTTTGCTGCCAGGAACCTGAAACGTGGGGAGTATCATCGAACTTGCTCTGCTCTCATGGTCTCTTTTAGGTACTGCAGATGGATCCTGAAGCCACAGATGAAGAGATAAAGAAAAGATTCCGGCAGGTATGTGGCTTTTGCACTTGAAGCCTCTGAAAGGAAACTAGAAGCTCAGTAGGGATTGTGCAGCTGTGCTTGGGAAGAAGAAAAATGATGGCAAAGCTGTATCTGGGTAGAGGAGTAGCCATTTTGGGAAGAAACGCGTAGAACAGTCTTTGTGTCAACAGGAGGAGAGCTGGAGAAGTGCCCCTTGTCCACGCGTGGTACGCTGCTTTGCCTGTGAAGTGTGTGTGGGGCTGTTGCAAACTGTGTATAATCAGCTTATTGAACTTTGGTTCAAAGAGAAGGTCAAAATTTGTCAGAAATTAAGAATTGAGAAAATGTATTTTTCTCAAATATGTGGCCTTGAATTCAGAAGTGTATTTTCTGTGAGCTGTGAGAATTTCAGCGGCCGTTTTTGGTGGCTGGGTTACCCGGGACAGGTGCTCACTGACCCATCTGCACTGTCCCATGCAACGCAAGAAACATTACCCCAGACTTCCTCTGCTGACACATCTGCAGGAGAAGGTTGAGTTTTAATCAGTGCACGCAGCAGAGGAACAGCGTTTGGAGGGCTGTAGCGTCCCACCTGCATTAGCGGTGTAAAAGCCAGGAGCTGTCTTTAGACAGGAGGCTGTGCTGGCTGACAGAGGAACACGCCTGCCAAGTCAGGGATGGAATATGGGCTATTTCTGTTTGTGGGAAGGTGGGGATAACCTTCTAGTCTGTTGCTGAGTTCTCAGATCTGCAAATCAATAAACTGAGGCTGTCTTAGCTTTAGGCTGATAAAATCCCACGGGGAAATGTTTTGAAGTCAGTTGATGAAATTAAAAAAAAAAAAAAAAAAGTGCACGGAATTGCGTATTGAAGAAATCAAACACCTAAATACAGAATGTGGAACAGCCAACAGAAGGAGAAAGATGTTGGCTGTAGCAAATCACAGAGTAAATCTGCAGCATGCTGCTGTTCAGGCCCAGGGGCAAGGCTTTTTCCGGTGAACTAGGAAGTGCCACCTCTGGAGTTCAGCGAGTTATTTTGCGTTCTTCGCCACTGATGCAATTTCAGTTACCACGCTGTGACTGGTTTTGAACATTATACTAGCAGAGATGCAGATAAACTAGAGAGTCCATACCGCAACAGCAAAAATAAGAGAGCTGTAAAAAAAAAAACAAAACACCACATGGGAAGGATTTGAAACAACTTTCTCTGGAAGAGCTTAGCGGAGGACGTGTGCTTTCCAGCCCACGTAGGGTTGTGCTGAAGATGGTAGTGATCGATGTCTTGTCTCTGCTGAACAGAGAGTACAGGAAGTTTTCTTAACTTTCAGTAAAGGAACCTAAGGAAAAACTTATCCAGTTCTTAAAATGGTTTGCTATTTGAACAGCCTTAGGGACACTGGAGAACTTCTTGGGAGACGTTGTTGAGTAAAAGGGAAACTTTGGTTGAGGATGATCTTTGTAGGTGTTTCTTCTTAAGACCAAGGATAAAAAACCTAGGTGACCAAGGGTTTCACATCAACCCCAGGCACTGCAGCTGAAGGGTGTTTATATTATTCTGCACATGCAAAGCTGCAGCTTTTCTCAGACAGCTTGTTTATTACAGGAGTTGTACTTGATTTAGAAGCTTTTGCTGATGCATACTTCTACGTGTTGTCAGCTGATTTGTCCGTATACAAAGGAATGTGATCCCTTGTGATTCCATCTGAGACTATTTCCCTTCTCTCACAAAAATCTCAGGAATATTCTTTGCCTTTTACAATGACCTTGATATCAAGATCCTTTCCCTTCCAGCTGTCAATATTGGTGCATCCAGACAAAAATCAAGAT
Source organism: Ardeotis arabs (assembly GCA_011801015.1). Taxonomy (NCBI): domain Eukaryota; kingdom Metazoa; phylum Chordata; class Aves; order Otidiformes; family Otididae; genus Ardeotis; species Ardeotis arabs. Next base: position 4,187 of record JAAGAY010011851.1, read on the forward strand.
GACGCAGACAGAGCCCAGAAGGCGTTTGAAGGTAACGCTCTCACCCTTTCCCTGGGCTGCTGTGTGATCGCAGTTGGACTGCTGTTCTGTAGCCGGTTGAAATGTTCACCAGGGGCGGAGGCCCCACTGAGGGGCGAAAGGATTGCTGTGGAGGTGCTTTAGACGAGGGAGAAGCAGAGGTTTGGGGGTGGCATTTGAGCAGAGAATTTCACTAGGTGGCGGTACTCGCATTGCCAGTTTGCGGCGGAACAAACAAATCCATGGGGTTTCGAGACCGTTCAAGACAAGCTGTTTAATCTGCATTAGATTTTATTCAGAGACCGTACAACAGAAGGGATGTGATGGGTTTAGGTGCATGCTTTGCATTTTGGTGAGGCGTTATGCAACTCAAACTTACTTCATGCCCTACAACTAAATCACTTGGTAGGACTGATACTTTCACCCTGCTATCTCCAAAAGATATCTGACAGTTTCTGCTGTACCCCAAATCTCATTTGACTAATCATGATATCAAGTACCTAGATGTATTAAACCAACAAAAAAACCTACCAAACAAAACCCCCTCAAATTCTAGGAAGCCAAATTTCTAGGGAGCAATCTTGTGATGCCTTGTGAATGTGACTACTGATGCTATAAATGCTGATGCTTTTTGTTAGCTGTAGATAAAGCGTACAAGTTGCTGCTAGATCAGGAGCAAAAGAAGAGGGCCTTGGATGTGATACAGGCAGGAAAAGAATATGTGGAACACACTGTAAGTATTCCAGAGGAATTTCCAGGTGGGGGTGAGTGGTAATCAGTCCTTTGTAATTTGCTTTTTGGTGCACCTGCTGCACGTTTAGGTCATTACAAGGTGAGCTGAGCAAACCTGGTAATGAAGTTGTGCAGCTGGACTCTGAGCTCTTCACCACATGAACAAAACGTGGTTTGTTCAAGACTGCTGTTGAGCTCAGCGCAGGATAATTCAGTGAAATTCAGTGCTTGAAATAATTAGGTCAGACCACATGATCTGACCTAAATATTTTTTTTTTCAAGTCTGTGAAAGAATTATGCACTTCAGACATGTGTAGGTGGAAGAAAATAGGTGGTGACAGCAGGAGACTGGGGAGTTTTGGGGAAAATGACCTGTAAGATAAGAAAAGGAGCTTGGATTGGATTGGCCAAGAAGTTAGTTGAGTGAGGTGGATGGAGTAAAACACAATAAGCTCAAGAAAGCAGATGATGTGGGAGGACTCAGATACTCTAAACCAAGGAACACTATGTTCTCCTTGTTGTTGTTAGTCTTTTGAATATTAGAAAGCAAAATAAACTTCCTGCTGGTTTGGATGGTGTATATTGAACATTAATATATCTTAAAAACAAACAAACCAAAAAACCAACAAAGAGATTGTGTTGAATGAATAGTATCCAACATAATTTTAATTACTGCAGTTCATGTGATAGTGATCTTCTGTGCGTTCATCTGGACCTAAGACCAGGAAATTTTGGTCTAAAATAAAACATTGATCCAAATCAAGAATTTACTATCGTGCAGAGATCTTTCCACACAGTGGAGTAGGAATGCAGAACTACTTGGATACAGTTACATAAGCCCTATAAAACTTTTTAGGCTCTTATTTTTGTTCTTAATCTTTAGGTGAAAGAAAAAAAGAAGCAACTGAAGAAGGATGGTAAACCTCCTACTGTAGAAGAGGATGATCCTGAAGTTGTAAGTCATATGTGGGTCAGAGAAGCTGGGGAGTACAAGATGTGGTTTGAAGAATTAAGAGTCAAAACCAGTACAGAAGTATTTATTAGACTTGTTAGATTGTTGTAAGCCTTTGCACTCACAGAAGAGCTAATTCTGATAAGCTGCTGCAGAGTACCGTGCGCTGGGTACCCGTATATTTTAGAAAATGTTTAACTGTAGTGTAAAGAGTAAATATATCATGAGATTATATAGATCAAAATACCCAGCTCTTTCCTTGAAGCAAGTCTCCATTGCTTGCGCCTCATGTAGTTTTTTTTTAAATTGAATTTCTTGTTGTAATCTGAATGTTGAAACTGTGGCATTCTTGCTGCCAGCAGAGGCATGTCTAGAACCCACTGCGGCACGTCTGAAACGTGCTCTCCCTGACATTTTGTAGTAAGAGCTGTTTTGGCTGTTTCTTCTACTTGAGGATAGAGATGCTGTTCGGCAACAAATCACTTTTATTAAAAGACGCATGACATAACTCAGTTGTTCTTATCTGGTTTCTAGTCTGAGAAAGTCAAGAGATAACTAGAGGTGTTAACAGAATGACAGATGGCTATCAGACGCTGACATCAGTAGCCATAATGTCGTCACCTTTTTTTTTCCTACAAAGTGATTTTTTTTTCTCTTGATATCACTCTTAACCATCTTATTTTTCCATTGATTTTCAGAAGTCTCTTGCTGGTCTTTAGTAATGAAATTTGTTTTTAAGTATACTGATATTCCTACTGGAAAATCAATGCTAGACTTCTACAACGTATCAGGACCAGTGATCATTTTGCCTTTTTTTTTTGTCAAATGTAACATTGCCAGACTTAACAGAAGAATAAGAGAGCTTGAAATGAACAGTTCTGTTTGGGCACAGCATAAATACAAATGAAAATCAGACTAATATGAGGCTAATAAGTAGTTGTGTCCTGGTGTCAGGGCCAGAATTTAATCAGCAGGGTTTTAGATCTGTTTGTATGTCCCTGCTGCTGACTGCTGTCAAGGCAGGACATGGAGTTATGTGGGCAGACATACACTTTGCATTCTTTTTATGCTTCTTACATTATTATGTCAAACAGACTTCCCCAACTGTGCTAATGGGCTTTATTTTAAGACTGGATTTATGTTTTACAGTTCAAACAAGCTGTATACAAACAGACGATGAAGCTCTTTGCTGAACTGGAAATTAAGAGGAAAGAAAGAGAAGCAAAAGAAATGCATGAAAGGTATGAGGAGTATTCTGCTTGTGCAGTTCGGACTCTTCTTTCCCCCTCATGCTTCCTCAGAGAAGATAAGGAATCACAGAGTCTTAGAAAAGTCAGAATTGAATCTCTGGAGATCATCTGGTCCAACCTCCTGCTGAAAGCAGGACCTTGGGTTAGATTAACAAGGATCCTGTCAAAGTGACTTCCAGTAGCGTAGATTCCACCGCTTCTCAGGGCAGCCTGTGGATTGTGGAGCTCTGTGCTTGAGAAATGCAAACAGGAAACTTGCCCTCCTGCATTGCAGACGTTGACACACTTGGTATGCTTATATTCTCTGATGTGTATACATGGAGGCCAGCCAAAATGATGAAATGGTGACACGTTTCTGCATTTTTTAAAATTTTTTTTTTAATGCCAGAAATGCCCTGTGGCATGTGTGACCCTGAACTGTTTTAGGTGTTTTGATCCCGTGTTGCCGGAGTGCTCACTGTGGATGCACTTCATAGCGTGGGGTTTTTGTACTGGTCGGTGAAGGCAGTCTGGGAGATGGTTGCAGGGCACTACTTTTGATTCCAGATGAAAACTGGGGAGAGGGGGGAATTTAATTCTTACCTTACGTGCTCAAGTGTTTACTAACACCTCATAATGTGCACTCTCACCAGTTTGAGACTTACCACTAGAGTTACGGAGTCCAGCTTGTTTTGCCGAGCAGGAGAAGCTGACTCACTAATTAAGTGCAGGCATGCTGTCAGCGGTGCCAAACCATCTTCTCTGCTTGCTGCTCTTCAGATTTGAAATAAAATACTATTTGCTGTGCTGTCTTAGGTGTGCGCATGTACCTCTTCTGCTAAGCACTTTAATCTGCTAAGCAATCAGAAGAGCTTTCAGAGACCTTTTGAAAGTATTGCTGTGTTTCTTTAAAGGAGTTGCTTGTGGGTTCATAACTTCTTCGTGGCTTCCCTTCCAGGAAGCGGCAGAGGGAAGAGGAAATAGAGGCACAAGAGAAGGCTAAACGAGAGCGAGAATGGCAGAAGAACTTTGAGGTAATCAGCAGCTTCGCGCTACAAGATGGGCCTCTGCAGTTCTTGGCTATGCTGCAGGGCATGCTGCTGGGGAGAAGAGACCTTTTTTTTTGTCTGCAGATGCTGTAAGATAATTCAAGTAGACACTTAGTAAAAGATCATGCACAAGCCTGGGTTTTGTCCTTGTGTGAGGAGAAAAGCCCATCGATGGGGCTTTGGTGTCACTTTCCAGAAACAGGTCTGGTAAATGAAGGTCTAGTATTTTTCAGCTCTGTCAGCAGTTCGTTCTTGTCCCCAGGTCAGAAATGTGAATTGCTGCTTAGCCCAGGTCACCGGTGATCAGTAAAACTTGATCTGTCAGCTCCTGAACCACTCGTGTGACCTGTTGTTGCTACTTTTCAGTCTGATCGCTCTAAGTGTAAATTCATCTCCTGTGAATATCAGAGATCGGAACAACAGTCGCTTCCCTTCGACCCCTCCACCCTGTATTTGAGGTTTAGGCATATCAGAAGTAGCTTTGTGGTGGCTGTGCTGCTGTTCTAGGGGTCAAACCTACAGCCTGCCCAAATATTTGATCTAGCCTGTAACTCTTCCCTCATTACACACCGGAGGTGAAGTCTTGTGACACGCGGGGGGCGGTGGGCAGGAGAGGGGTCAGTAACGGTGTGCAGGACCACGTGAAAAGATGAGCTAGATTGTGCTTAATCCAAAGCCAGGTCTCAGTCTATGTTGAAGAGATTTTTAAGAAGAGGGTGTCTGGGAGAGAAGTGTATGAGCTGGACTGGCATCCTGTGGGAAGTGGATAACTGGGATGTTTCTGGAGGCTCAGCTGGGAAGAGTTTGTGTTCGTATGCCATATAACATGGGTGTAAGAAGCTGGATATTCTGGAAAACTTGTGTAATGCTGCTGTGTTGAGTGGATTTTGTGGTGCAAGGCCAGAGAGATAAAGGAATATGTCACTGGCCTTGCTGCTGGCAGTAGTTCTGTGTTCTCGTGCCAGAGTGGCTGCAGAACTGGGGTGTCATTGCTGTAGGGATGCAGCAAAGCGTACCAGCTGAGGAAACGTGAGCCAGTGTCACAAGCACATAATGATGGACCAAACAGGGGGGCTGCAGAACTGTTTATTGTAGCTCTGAGTGCCTGCGTGTCCTCAGCCACGCCTAGACAGCTGAACCTCTGCACTTGCAGGTGTCTTCTCCAGCCTTGCTGGTGACCATTGAAGTGAAAAGACAGTACCAAAGCTAGGTGTTAGATCCAAAACGGATCGCTGGAGTACACAAGAATAAGCAGCTTATTTGTGCTAGTGACCATCACTGAGGTAGGGTGATTGGAGACAAAAGAACACAGGAATTCTTGGCTGCTCCTGTGTGTGTACTAATTCAGTGGCTACCTTTAAAGCTGTTTATGGAAGCTATTAATAGGCTGCTTTCAGAGCTGAGTTGTATCTTGATGTCTTTTAGAAGGAGCAGGTTGGAACATCTACTTTCTCCCATCCCACCCTCAAAATTCACTTTCTTAGTAATTTCAAGAATAGCTTCCACCAGCCAACTGTCAGAAACAAGAAGGTTAGAACAGAAGTTGCCATACAGCCTTGTGGACCTCTGGTCCAACTTCCCTGCTCCAGCAGGGCCACCTAGAGCCACTTGGCCAGGACCATGTCCTGGCTTCTGAATGTCCTCATCGACGGAGACTGCCCAGCCTCTCTGGGCTGCCTCCTCCAGTGCCAGGTCACCTTCAATAAAAACTTGTTTCCAGATGTTCAGACAGAGGCTCCTGTGTTTCAGTTTGTGCCGTAGGCCTTTGGTCCTGGCACTGCACATCACCAGGAAGAGCCTGGCTCAGTTTCCTTTCTGCCATCCTTCAGATACTTTGGTTTGGGGGTTTTCTGGGGTCTTTTTTTTTTTTTTTTTTTTTTTCAAGAAGAGTTTCTGCTGCTCTGCAGGCAGGTCAGGGAGAGGGAAAAAGAGCGCACCGGATGTCTTTTCTTCTTTTGTCTTTGTGCTGAAGCTTGGGGCAAGAAACATGAGAGAAGGCAGCAGTAATTCCCCTTGTCTTTTCTCTGTGCCTCCAAGCTGCAGCACGAGGAGAGCTGTCTCAAGGATGTGAGAGTAAGGAATGAGGATGAGGATGTTCAGATGAGGAACAGCCACTGCAGATGAGGCTTCGTGTTTCCTTTGCACATCAGAGGATTCAGCAGGCTCTAGTTAGGACTGTACCTCTCAAGCTGGTTGCTTCTGAAGCAAGAAACTGGCAGAGTGCTTATACTGGTGTTCGTAAGCTCACCTGTGGTTCCCTGTGTTGTGTCTGTAGCTCTGGCTCTTCACAGCGTCCGTGCGTCCTGGCTGCCAGGGTGCTGGGTAACAGGGAAGTTGCTATGGATCTCTTGAAACTGGTATGCACTACCCGTTGTCTGGCTCTTGCACTTAACTCTCCATTTCCTCTCTGTTTTTTCCAGGAAAGTCGGGATGGTCGCGTGGACAGCTGGAGAAATTTCCAAGCAAATACAAAGGGGAAGAAAGAAAAGAAAAACAGGACCTTCCTGAGACCTCCCAAAGTAAAAATGGAGCAGCGTGAATGATCCTGGCAGCACTGCCCGCGTGCAGCTCCTCAGCCCCCTCCCTGCTTTTAAGGACTCATTGGCACCTAGAGTAAGAATTGCTTTTTAGTAGACTGTTTGTTTCCAGTACAATTAATTATTGGTCAAAGTATTTTTTGTACTCTGTCCACCTGAACTAGGGCCATAGTATGAACTCCGCCAGGAACCCGCTGCTGTAGACCACTTGGCTTAGGAGAGTCCCCGCCGTTATTGCTGTCTTGTTTGTCTGCTGCCCTGTAACTCGATGTTTTGTACTTCGCAGAGATTGTGCTGTTTCTCCGCTTCCATTTCTAGTTTGAGAGCTGAAAAAAACTATTGGAAATGCATCCAGGGATCACCTTTCTCAGCAAGTTCAGCTTCAGAAAGGTCTGAACTGACTCTGGGAATGTGCCTCCAGCACTGTGCAGTGCGGCTGACCTGCAGCTCCTCACTGAACCCAGTGGTGCTTGGAAGGACCCTTCCCCCAAGATCTGATTTCCAGACTAAAATCCCAGCTCTCAGGCTTAGACTTCTGTTAATCTCAGACCAGCTGGTCGCTTCCTGTAAAGGAAAAATAACTTCCCTTGATTAATAGTTAAGTTGCAATGGTCTGTATGTAAAATAAATTTTTACCCAAGTTACCGGGTTTTTTCTCTTGGAATTATTCAAAAATACAATTGCAAGGGTGTGAATGGAGTGCTGGCCACTGACACGCTGCTGCCGTTCAGTGTGCGCACCTTCCCTGGGAAGGGTCTGCTGTCATCCCAAAGTCTGTTCTGACTTGAATTTTGAGGTGCCACCCTGTAGAGTGGCACCCAGGAGGATGGGGAGAGGCTGTCTCTTCCCTGGATGCTGCCTGGGTGGGTGCAGTGTGCCAGCGTCCGTGCTGACACCGAGCTGCTTGCTGTGCCTGTGTGGAGCGTGGATGGGCTGGGGAGACTTGAGCTCTTCAGAGCTATCAGATGAGCTTTGATTTTTAAAATCCTCCTTGTGTGTGTATCGTAAGCTTTTAAGAGATTCTCAGCCATTTAAAGGTGTTCAAAATGGAGCATGCTGCAGATTCACGTGCGCCTGGCAGACTCCCCTGGAGACCTTTCCGCAGACTCCCTGTCGGACCTGAGGGCCGTCCTCGTGCTCGGGCCCTGTGGTCACTGCCTGTGTGAAGATCCTGCTTTCCTTCCTCCTCACTGCTGCCAGCTCCTTGGACAGGCTGGCCTCGTTTTTTCTTTTCCTCTCATGCACTGGTCTTTGTGACCAGATGCAATGTGAAACATCCTTCCCTAATAAAACCGAGGTATTTGGGTGTTTTAAACGTTAACTAGCTCTTAAAACAGCAAAGTACAGTTCCTATTTCCTCCGTAGACACAGGAATACAGTTTCCTTACCTTGTTTGTCCTGCTAGGTATAACCTGCTAGATAGACAGCTTGAGCCGAACCTCAGGGTTAAGTCTAGCTTAACCTCAGGGTTAAGCTTAACCTCAGGGTTAAGTCTAGCTTAAAAAATACCACGTCGGTGGTGGCTGGGTGGCACACAGGAGCCAAACAATAATTAGCAGCAGATGAAGGTGGGCTGACAGGCCTGGGAGACACTGAGCTGTGCAGCGTTGCTCTGTTCAGGTGCTGAAATTCCTTTTTGTTAGCAGAGCCTGATCCTCCGCTCGCTGGGAACGCGTCGGTATGACGCAACTTCCTTGTCAAGGCAGCGATTAGCCACGTTTGTTCTGGGGTGAATGTCAGTTAAGTTCTGCGGCGCTGTCTCTCAGATGCAATCTCTTCTGCTTCCTGGGCGTAAGAGACGAGCAGTGCTGGGCAGCGGCTCCGATGAGAAGAGCGTTTTGAAGTGCAGTCTCTTGCCCAGAGGACAGGCTGTCCCTCTGACTTGTCTGCCTCTTGGTGCCCTGGCAGAGTATTCCTAGCTTGGAGATCTGTCGCAGTCGCTCTTGTCCCAGTCCCAGTGTTTCCTTTCGATACTGAAACGCTGCTCTTTCTAGCAGTGTTTCCTTTCAGATAGCACTGACCTTTCAGATCTTTTCTTCAGTATTTTTTTCCGGTAGCTCAGGATGAATCCTGTGAGAACTTGAAATGTTTCTAAGACCCACGTTATGCTTCTGCTTCTCAGAGATCTGTACGCTTGTGAGAATTTGACCGGTGGAGTGGCTTATCACTGGGTCTGGAGAAGTGCAGCCTGCGGCCAGAGGCACGGAAGTACGAGTCCTACAGGCTCGTCCATACAGGGTCATTTTTGCCACTGGGTATGACTTGGTAGGAGCAGCAAAATGTGTCGCTTTAACGATGCTGTTTCATTGTCAATTTAGCTGCTCCCGTTTCCTTTTCTTCCTGTCTGCCTGTGATATGCTGCTGTGTCTGGACATGCAGTACTTCTCCCATCTTAACTACTCAGCCAAGTCCCGTGAAGCTTCCCAGGGGGGCTTTAGCAGCAGCAAAATACTTGCAAAATACCCTTTGCTAGGTATCTTTCCGCTCTGCGGGGACCTGGGAGGTTCATTTTGATCCTCGCATTCAAGCTTTGGAAAAGCAAACTCTTTGGAATTGCCTGGGTGGAAATCAGTGAATGCGCAACCCGGACCCCCGCAGATGCAGCCTGGGCTGTCGCCTGGCTTCTGCAACGCGTGCCAAGGCGGTGGGAGGGACTGAATGGAATGTTTCATCTCAAGGGGGAGAGATGCTGTACAGGGAGGCCTCCTTCCTCCTTGGCGCTGTTTTTGGGTCAGTGGTCCTTGTAGACTGAAATATTTGTCCTCGATATGCAGGACAAGAAAATAAATCAGTGAGAATAAGGAGGTTTTTTTTTTTTTTTCTTTTGGAGGAGAAAAGGTACCAGGTAGCTAGATAAAATCTCTTGATAAGACATAAACCAGAGTGTTACTTAACATTTATCTTAAGTTTGGCAAACAGTGATGTGCTCTAAACGAGCTACTGCTGCTCAGGAACCATTTCTTAGTGGCTCAGCCGCAGGGATTGTATAAAACCACCGGAGAGTACTAGTGCAAAGACGGAGAGTGAAATGGAAGACACTGTCTTCCTCGCTATGAAACCAGGCTGTGGCCGTGCCTTGCAGTTCCCGTGGATGCCCGGTTACGTACGTGCTTTACTGCAGAGCCTTTCGGAAGGAAACGAGCAGTGGTACGGAGGAGAACCACGGCATCAAAACCTGCTTCTTTCCTGAACCTGAGAACAAGCGCTTACGGAGGGAAATCAGCAAGAAACGGGTTGAAAAGACACAGAAGTGCTTTTCCTGCAGTGGGCTGTAGAACTCAGTTTCTAATTTCCACTCCTGTATGCATTCACACAAATAAATGCCATCAAGCTGTGTGAGGACCTGGTGTAACTGCTCGCTGAGGGAGCCTCTGCCCGCGCTGGCGGTGTACAATGAGGGATGCATTGCAGCGTTCACTTTTGTCGTTGATCATCATCTGCTGGCTGCTGTTGGACACGAACGAGGTGGCCTGGATCCTGCATCACCATTCTTGTGCCGTCTGCGTGGCTGCGTCTTCTTCCAGCCCTCCTTTTCCTGAAAGAGCTGCTGGCTTTCTAAACGCGTAGAAAAACCCTCTCGCTTCCAGCCCTTCTCCTTGGGCAGTACCAACTCCTTTGCTTTATGTGATTTGTATTTCAGGAGCGGAACGGCAGTTTTGGGGGATTAACTACGGCCAGCGGAGCGTTGGATGGAGGGAGCCAGGTGGGAGAGTGAGTTCAAGGGCTTGTGCACTCCTCCTCTTCCAGATGGGAGTTTCTTTCGATAGTCTTTCTCTGCCCAGCTGAAACTGGAGAGAAACGGTGAGAGGCTGCCCTTAATATTGGAGGTGTCCCTCAAAAAGAGCCGGGCGATTGCCGTGTGTTATCTAGAGCAAATGGGCTGCCTGACTTCCTTTTCCTCTTGCAAGCTGCAGCGTGAGCAACGCCTCCCCTGCTCGGGCAGCTGAGCCCTACAAGTCACAAGCAGAAAAGGGGCGTCATCCCTGGTCTTGTGCACCAGCGCAGCGTGCCTGGGCCTGGCGGTGTGCGGGGCCGCGTCGGCGGGGTTCAAAACCTCCTTGGTTTTGTTTTCCAGAACTCCTGCTGCTGGGGGCTCCCCAGCCTCCAGCTCTGGGGGCGACTCCTTTGGCTCCTTGAAAGGTGAAGCTCTCGCAGCCCTGGTTTCGTGCTGTGCACAACGCAGGCAGGTGTGTGGGAGCGCTGCTGCTCTAGGTTGGGGTCCCTTCTCCCCCGCTCGGATGGCAGCGCTGCAGTGAGCACCGTGCGCGCGTTAGGTAGAGGTAGGAGGTAGCTGAGCTGCCTGATGGAGGCTCGGGAGCCTTCCTACAAGGAAGCCTCCCTGTCACCCAGGCCAGAGGGCTTTGGACTCCCAGGGCAAGAATGGACACGTACTTCAGGGCAATTACGGCGTTCCTTTGGAGCAGGAGCTCTCTGCCTCTGTCCAGTGCCATTGAAATGGACTCTCCTGCATCACTGGCCTCCCTGGCCGCCTGCTTCGTTCATATTCCCTTCCTGGGATATTCGGTTGTCCGGCAGCAGCAGGGAGCTCCAGACGGAGCATCAATATTAACACTGAGGTGCAAAGTCCCCAGTTTCACAGTCACTGCTGGATTCTCACTGAAGCAAACAAGGATGTAACCTGGAAATAACCCGTGGGATTTATGCGTTGCCCATCTCGGGCCTGCTCAAATTGCTTCCTTTTCACATGCCTGCAGGCCCTGTCCGGGCACTTGGGTAACAGTTCTTCTGGGGGGAACGGGGTTTGCAGGAGTGCATTTTGATGACCTGGAGAGCACCTGTAAAGGAAAATAGCACTGGTACTCGTGCCAGTGCAATTGTTGCTGTTCCAGTCGCAGAACTGAGATGTTTTGGGGAAGGACCTCTGTAGGTCTTCATTTCCACCTTGTATTTGAAGTGGGGCTGTCACTAGTGCTCGGTGAGGTCAGCTGGGGCTTTAGCCAGGCGGTAAGGATGAGATGAGACCCCTGGCCTCTCGGGGTCCCTGTCCCAGGGATGCGCAGCCCTTCGAGCGAAAATATTTCACCAATGTCCATCCTGACTGTTCTGCAGCCCAGGTGGTGGCTGTTGCCCCTCGTCACACCACTTGGCGCTACTGAGAAGAGTTTGCTTCCATCCTCTGCAACTTCCCTTCCAACAGCTGCAGGTGGTGGTCAGACCCTCCCAGCCCTGCTCCCTCCGGTGCCGCAGGGCTCAGACCATGGTGGCAGCCCTCTGCCAGCCCCTCTCCCGTTCTCCACGTCCCTTTTGAGTTGCACACGCCGTTCCAGGTGCAGCATCACCAGTAGCAAGCAGAGGGGATATGAACTGTCCTCGTTCTGCTGGCCACGCTCCCCCTAGCATCGCCCAGTTTTCCTTATTCACAAAAGCAGGCCAGCAACCTTCTCTGGCGAGAAGGGCCGTAGCTAAACCGGTGCAGTTTTTCTGTTTGGCTGGGAAATCGGGGCGTCTGCGGCAGCGCTGCGTGCTGCAGTTGGGTGTCTGGCAGGCTTAGGTGGGGGGACCACAGGACGTGCAAACAGCCGGTTCCTTGCCATGGCAGCATGGGTTGTGTGCCCGCTCTGATGTGCTTTCAGCAGGCTTTTGTGCACCAACCCAGTGAGTCTGGCCCTTCAGGGCCGTCTCAGAAACCTCCCACCGCCCTCCTCGCAGAAACCAGTGCCAGTTCTTAACAGCAAAGCAAAACATTTCCTTGTTGAACTACCCATGGTGAATAAAGGGAGCAGACAAACACGTGGGATTTCTTGCTGTAACAGGAGTGACTCAGGTGGATGTCATGCCCATGACCTAAGGGATGCCGGTGCCACAGTACACACCTGGGGAAATCCCACCTGAAACCTGAGCAGCGGAATGCCAGAGCTGCTGACTCAGCACTGCGGCAGCACAAGGGAGTGGGTTCCCCGTCCACGTCCACCCTTTCTGCCCAGGCTGAAGAAGCGCAAGAACCGAGGGGGGTTTATCGTGCTGCAGAGAGGACAAAGAAACTAGCTGCCACAGCCTGGAATGTTTTTCTGGCTAACGTGTCCCCATACGGGGACTCACACTGCAGAGTGGTCTCATCCGGACGCTTTGCCCCGCTGCAGCGAGTCTCCACTGCCAACGAAGGTGTTGAAACAAGAACTCGTGGCTGTGCTGGCTCAGTGGGCTGGATGGAAGTGGGAAGGGCAGAGGAGGGCTCTGCCGAGGCGCTGCCCCCCCTCGCCAAGCCCAGGCCACCTCGGCGACCCTGCCCTGGAGCTGCTGGAGGGCAGGGCTACCCCATCTCCAGCCTGCGAGGCCGCGGGTGACACCAGAGCCTGAGAAGCCCCTGGCCGGCACAGAGTCTCCGCTGCCGTACCCCTGCCTCCGCCTGCTCAAGGAAGGGCCGCAGGAATCGGTGTCAAGCTCCAGGGTGCAGCTGGGGCACGTCTGAGCCGTGTCGCAAGTGCCAAGAGGGAAGTGAGTCACTCACCTGCGAGCGAGCTCTCCTTCCCGTCTGAGCCTCTTCCCAGGCAGGAGCACGCTGACCGCTCGGCCTCAGGGACTGCGCTTCTGACAGGGACCTGGTGGGCTGGGAGCTGCTGGGCCAGGTGCTCTGGGACCCTGAGGTAAGAGGCTTCTTTCTCTTCCGCCTGCTCTCCCAGGGTGCTGGGCTCCCTCCCCGAGCTCCACAGCCTCCTTCTGCGTCTGGGTGTCTCGGGACGTGGGCTGGCTGCGCGTCCCCACTGGGTCTCTGAGCTGTGGCATCTCAGACAGCTCCGGGGGCTTCAAAGCCACCCTCGTCCTGCCCATCCCGGTGCGTTGGGAAGGTGCGTGCTCGCTCCCCGCGCCCAGCAAGCAGGGACGAGGTGCGTCGTGACGGCACGAGTCAGGCTAGCGCCGCCATCGCCTTTGGGGCCATGGGGATGGGGGCTGCCCTCGTCTCTGGGTCCTGTCCCACCCCTGGGTGCTAGCAAGAACGACCCCGGCTTTGCTTGGCCACTGCAAAGTGAGGTGAGGGGTCCTGCCATGGACCTTCCTCCTGCGAGGAAGAGGAGGCAATGCTCAGAGCCTCTCAAGGAGCCCAGGTCCCTCACTCTGCTGGTGCACAGCCCCTGCTCCTGTCCCTGCCAGGCTGGGGCGGGGGGACACGGCAGCGGGCAGGGAGCTTCTGCCAGGAGGAAACTCGCTGCAGCCTGGAGCAGCGGGAGCACAGTGACCTGGCCGTGGGCAGCTCAGCGACGGCACGGTTTTCCCCTCCGGCAGAGCCACCACAGCCTGGGGCTGCAGCATACAAATCCCGAGGCGGTGGCCCGTGGAGCCCACCCCTCTGCTCCATGTGGCAGGGCTGGACTTGGGCTCCACTTGCCAAAAGCAGCCCCAGTCTGCCCTGCCACCTGCTTCACTGCTGCCAGTGCCATTTCCTGCCGGGCTGGGTTATCCCAAGGGCATCACTGCGAGCGGCAGACGCTGTGCCCCATCTTTGCAGTTGCCAGATGGCTACCGGGAAGCGTCACAACTGTATTTCCCTGCCGAGCAGCCCCAGCTCCAGCGCACATTCCTGCAGAGTCGGTAACAAGGTGGGGACATGCTGTCCTGGGCTCTGAAACGCTCGCAGGGGAAAGCTACAGAGTTTATTTAGCATTTCTTTCCTGCAAGGAGCAAAAGGAAATTGTGCAGAGGGTGTGAGAGGAGTAGTGGAAACTCACAGACAATAATGCTTAGTGTCAGATCATCAGCCACTTCGGCTCGAAAGGAACGTCGTGTCCTTTCGAAGACACGTCCTGGCACTCCGGGCGACCGGGACCGGCGGGGAATCACGCTCAGCTCTGTGCCAGTCCTGCACGCTGCATGCACCACACAATCCTGGTGGCAGCAGCTGGTGCTTTCACAAGCTCCGTGTTGGTATCTTGTCTTGGCTCCGGTCACTGCGCAGGGCAGTCAGCAGCACGCGCAGAGCCTGTCGGCCAAAACGCTGCTCCTCTGCTCCACAGAGAGTTCTTCTCCGCTAATACAGCGCGGTTTTGCTGTTGGAAAGAGATTTCAGGATATTTGCTTATAATACTATATTTTCAAAACAAAAAAAAAAGTTTCTGATGCCTGCAAAATGTATATGTGGTCATCAAAAGGGGGTATTTTGCTAACGGGCTCCATCTCAGAAGGAAAGGAGCCCAGGGAAACACGCCAGAGAGACACTTGCCGTGAGAGTGCTGACACGGTGCCAGAGCCAAGGGGAACAGCCCGCTGCCTGCCAGCCAGCGCGCACGGCGTTATTCCCAGGAACATCACTGGGAAGAGCTGCTCCGGGATCCAGCGTCCCGATAAAATAACCACCTCAAGTGCCATCAGCGCTAGTTAACAGCATCGCACGGGAATCAGTTACAGTAAAAGCTCGTTTATTTTTTATTAGATTGCGAATTTGCTTGATAAAGTAAAGGCAAGGTCAAGATTTTTCTTTTTCAGCTTGGCTTGCGCGGCATCCGGTGTTCTCAGACTTTGTGCGCATCCCCCGGGCTGGAGGAGCGGCAAATCACACTGAGAACAGGGCAGTCGAAACCCACCAGGACCACTTCGTAAGCCACCGCCAACAAAACGCATCCTCACACCGGATTCGAAGTTACGCACTCGGAAACAGGCAGCAGTCCCGGGAGAGCAGGGGAACAGAGGCTCCGGGCTGGACGGGATGCGAGAGGGAGGAGTGCTGGCTGCGCGCGCTGTACGGGGGGAACGACCTGTCGATGCAAAACAGACGTGGGGCAGTTCGGGAGCGGGGAGAGGGACGACTCCCACCCTTTCTCTATTGCCTTGGTACTGGGAGCGCTGAATCTGCGTCCCCTTCTATTTTTCACACTTTAAATACAAGAGCTGAAAATGGAGGTGATGAGGAAGAGGCCAGTGTGCGTGAGCAGGCGTTTGTCCTGGGCATTTCTGTGAAATCTCAACAGCTCGAGGCCCAAGCTGAGCATTTGAGGCAAAGCTGAAAAATGAGGAAATCCAGAGAGCGGCGAGCAGGCACCGGCCGGCACGGGCAGGGTCAGGTCCGAGCTCGGGGCAGTCCGAGGGGTCTGACTCCAGTGTGAGTGTTTAGGTCAGAAAGTAAAGCTTGTGCCACTGCTGGAGCTTCCACCCGCCACCCCTCTCCATGTCCTTCACCACTGAACGTGCTGGTTTTGTTGGTTGGTTCTCTGGGTTTTATGAAAGATCTTTTTGGCTGACGTGCGTGGGCCCCATCAGCGGCCGAGCCAACGCAGGGCTGGGCAGAGGAAGGATGAAGATTTCTGACGAGAGCTCCTGCCCAGCCCAAAATCTCCCGGGCTTTCGTTTCCTCTAAGAGCTTGGCTGCGGCAGGACAGCAAGCCGTGCTTGGCCATTGCTACAGCCTTTGCGAGCGCTCCCTTCCCTCCGTGGCCAGGCATCCTCACCGGCTGCTCTTCCCAAAGGCACAGACTGGCTGCCAGCCAGCCTCATTAGCGTGCTTCTATTTTGTTCTTAATTGCAGCTCCCAGCAGCACTCTTACAGGGATAACTGGGGCTCGCTCTGCTCCACGAGGGGTCAGGTTCCTCGGTCCATCTTTACAGGCTGACGGGGAAGGGGAAGGAGGGAGGATGAGGGTGGTGGAGGGAAGGGGACTGCTGCGCCCTCCATCCCAGCACAGATCTGTAACACCAGTGCGGGACCTCATCTCGCCCTCCGGGCCACCCTGACGTGGTGCTGTAGTTCAGCCCCACTTGCGACCAAGCTACGCAGTCTCTCTCTTGCTCCCCCACCCTCCGAGAGAAGAGGGAGAGATGATATCAGGAAAAGGCTCGAGGTGTGAGATAAGGACAGGGAGAGATCATTGAAGTTACTGTTATGGGTGAAAGAGACTCGACTTGGGGAAAACTACTCATTTATTGCTAAAACCAAAGCAGAATAATGAGACAGAGAACAAAACAACTTCCCTCCTACCCTCTTCCCAGGCTTAACTTCATTTCAGTTATCTCTAGCTCCTTCCCCCACAAGCGGCACAGGGAGGAAGAGGGAATGGGGGTTATGGTCAGTCCATCGCACGTCGCTTTATGCTGCTCCTTCCTCCTCAGGGGAAGGACTCCTCACATTCCTCACCTGCCCCGGCGTGGGGTCCTCCCCAGGCTGCAGGGGCACAGCCGGCTCCACCATGGCATCACCACGGGCTGCAGGGGAATTCTGGCCAGGAGCCACACTGCTGCTCCCCCTCCTTCACTGACCTTGGCGTCTGCAGCCGTTCCTCTCACAGAAATCCTTCACAGCCGGCAGGCAGATGCCTCTCAGGGTCTCTTCACATCTCATCTCCTCTCCACTTCTCTCAGGGCACGTCCAGCCGTGGTGTCAGCTGTGGGCTCCCTGCAGGCCTGGGTGTTTTGGAGCTTCCCCTGCGCAGGGCGCGGAGCAGCGGGACATCCTGGTTTGCACAACACCCTGCCAAGCCGGGGGCTCGGCTGGGGCTCCTGGTGGAAGAAGAAGCACCAGCAAAGAGCTGACCCAGGCAAAGAAGCCCAGATCAGTGCTGGGGCCCTGCCTGGCCCTGGCTGGGGACATCCAGCTGCCGGCATGGACACAGGGTGTGTTCTGCTGCACACCCCATTGCCTCCAGACGCCTGAGGCCAGGCAAGCAACCTTGCTGCCGTCCACCATGCTCCCTCCACCAGTGCCCCATCTCCCCAGCTGATGAGGAGGTTGCTGTGTCCCAGCTTGGAGCCAGGGCTCCCCAGCACAACAGCAAAAGCATGACTTGAAGGTGTCCCAGGGTCCGTGCCGGCTCCTGGCTCTTGAAGAAGGTTGGCTGGTGCCCTCAGTTAGTGTGGCCCAGGAGATACAGCCCTCAGCCTGTTCCTAGTGCCTGTCCCAAGATATGACACCACACCATGGGGGTCTCTGGGGCTCCTCAGTGTGGAGATGGCCAGGGCGTGCCATGGGCTGTTTGCCACAGATGGCATTTCACGAGGAGAGCCAGGAGAGCCAGGCTTCCCAGGGGAGCACCACTGTGGACCGATGTTTTCTGCTTCCACTTGGGCCCATGTTGTTCAGTGGCAGCCTTGTTGCAGGCTCAGGCACCTCTTCGGGCTGGTGATGGACTTCATGGTTCCATTCCTACGTTTTTCACACTGAACCCAGGCATCGGAGTTGGTGTTTCAGTTCCTGCAGGAGTCTGCAGGTGTGAGGTTTGTGCAGGACATGGTGCAGGTGCTCCAAGCTCACATCTGTAAGAGCAGGGTCTGCATGGAGGGCAGGTCAACCATCTGCATGGCAGCTACAGCTCGGGATTTATGGCTTAGCTGGGACCATGTGTGTGACTTCGCTTGTCACTGGTGTCTCCCTGAGCACCCCACCAATTTGCATCACTGTGATGAGTGGTCTTCAGGCTGCCACAAATAATGGTGGTCAGGACGTGAAGGAGGATGGGCCAGATGAAGACCTGCCATGCTGCGGTGTCTCAGTGTCCCTGAGAGACACTGAGGTGCTGAAGGTCCCTGAGAGAAAAGGAGACATGGCATGGCTGGGTTCCTGGGTCTGCTTAGCCTCAACACAAGTATGAAGGAGATTCCACTACGGAATGAGTCTGTCCATGGGATCTACGAGTTTCCTGGCACTTCCTTTCCTCAAAGTTATTAAGTGAAAGTTCTTCTGGCTTTTCCCATTTCTCTGTTTGGAAGAATGATGCTCAAATGCTGTCTCATCCCAGATCTAACCAGGGAGAGGGAGTGGATTCCTTTAGAGGAAAATCCCAACTTTGCCCTCTTTCAGGATCATCAGAAGTGGAGATACTTTGAGGAAATAGCTTTAAGGACTTTCCAGATCTTCGCTGTGGTTAATTGCCTTTCCTCTACAGCTTATTTTATTTCTCATTTCCTTTAAGCTGATGTCACACGTTTCCTCTTCTCTAGTGACTCTGCAATCATGCTGCAGTTGCTTCTATTCTGGTGTCCTGCCTGCGTGGAGACCTTCCAGCCCCAGGTCAGAGAAGACAGCGTTTGGAAGAAGACAGAGCATCCTCAGTAAAACATCCATCACTGGTCTGCTAAAGCTGAAGATGGACGTATCGTGCTGAAACTTTTCGACTGCGGTAAGGATAAAATATACTTTATTGGAACTATTGCTCCTGGAAGATGCTTTTGCATGAGCCAGTAAATCCTTACTGGAGAGCACAGCGCGTGGGAGAGCGCAGACTGGGAGCAGAGCCCGCAGTTGCTCTGGCCGTGCGCTGCTGTGCAGCCAGTTACTCCACCTCCGGTTCTGCGTACGATGGAGCTGATGACATAAAACGCTTGGGATTATCGAGCGGTGTGTTAGCGTACAAGGTAGCGGGGCTTGGGCTGGAGTCGCCAGGGATTTTGGTGAGGCGGGGCAGCCTGCGGCAGCAGAGGACGGGACCCACACCCGCCAGCCCGCACCTCTTCTCCCTTCTGCTGGCACGGAGAATATTTCTGTGTTTTACACAAAGGGGAATCGCTTCCACAGGAGAGGCTGAGTGAGATCCCCCACACGACACGCCGGAGTTTAGGGCTCAGCACATCTCACAAGTATCTGGGAGATGGGAGCTCAAGTTCTTCGGGCTGAGGAGGGAAGTGGGGATAAAGTAAATTCAGTGGGCAATGGTGCCACGCTCTCTTCTAGCTGTATTTTGTAGACTATCTGGCTTGACAGGCGAGAAGGGAAAGACAATTCTCTTGTGACCTTGGCATTGGCACTGCACAGCCTACTCGTGCAGACAGGTGAGCTCTGCCGAGTGCTGTTGGGGCCGGGAGGCAGCACTGCCACCTCCCACCTTTGCCACAGACACCTTTCCAGCAGACTTAACAACGTAGAGCACGTCCTTGCAGTCATCTCTCCAGGTCAGAGCGCAGCCCCGTAGCTCAAACCCATCTTCTGTGAAGGGCTTTGCGGTGCAGGGGGACGTGCAGGTTCGCTCTCCCTTCCAGCCCATCTGCTGAATGATGGCAGCTGACGGGCGGGCTGGAGACTCCACCAGAGCTCCTGGGCAAAGTTCAGAGGCTGCCGTGCCCACGCGCAGCACCAGAAATGGAGAGGCAGAGGGACAGTGCCCCACGGCACAGCCTAAAGAGACTTGTGAATAAGTTGTGCCTGTGTTTTGGATGTGGGCACTTCTTTCCTCCTAGTGAATGCTGACAGTGGGAGGCACCATTTCCCCCCCCCCCCCCCTCTGGGTATATTCATGTCTGGTGCTACACCGATGGAGCATCTTTTATTGCAAAGATAATTGCAAGCACAAGAACTATTTGCTGAAGTTGGCAGAGAGAACAGTGGGTTTAGGATGCAGATTTGAAAAAAAAAACTTAAGTTCTATAATGATCTGAGCTAACTAGGACTTCTTTTTTTTTCTTTTTTCTTATTCTAACATCAGAATAATGTATAAAACACAAAGCTCCCCAGTAGTCTCGCTTGCCCCTGGGCAGCCTCACCCATCCCCTCAATGTCTGCACCTGCTAGGTGCCCTCCTGCGCTGAGAGGTGCGATCCCTCCCGGGCGGGATATGCCCTTCCCAGAGAGGGTCCCTCAGCGGGTGGGAGAGCTGGGTTCAGACACGGACATCTATTTCAGGCCGTGGTGTGACAATTATGACTTTTCATACCTAGATGAGGGGGTGGAAACAGCTCCGTGAGATGACCAGTATGACTTGACTCAGGCTCTGCGTGAATCAAAGGCAGAGCAGGGAACAGAGCATGGGCCCCTGCCTGCTCCGGGACCCCTCCACAGGGCAGCGGGGAGTGACACGTTCCTCCTCAGGGATGTGCCAGACCCCGAGATGTCACAGCCCAGCGCATCCTCACCTCCTGGCTACCACCACCTAGTCTTTAGAGATCAGTGTGTTCTCAGCAGGGTGGCAGAGAGCGAGGGAAAAGAGGACAGATAGATGTGTCACCTGGCCAACTACCAGAACTGCCACAGCTACTCGTTAACTCACACAGAACATGGCTGGAAGACTGAGTTTAAAGACACTCAAACCCCAGTGCAGCCCAGCACGCGGCAGCCTGTGAAGGTCCAAGGACAAGTTGAGGATGTCTGTAGTTGTCATCTTCTTGGTGGACCTGTGAGGGGTGAGAAGCGACAGGCTTGGGAAGATGACTACTGCCTTCCTCTCCTAACAAGCAGGAAGAAGTACCAAGGGGTTTGCAGAGTTTTCTGAAGAAAAGGAGAGCTTCTTGAGCTAGAGCTGACTTCCTCATTTGCAGAGGAAAATTGCATATATCTGAATGAGGAAGCAACAGCACATGGGCACAAAAAGTGACTCAACTCAGAGAGGCTGGGATGGGCGTTCATGCCACCGTCTGCTGCGGGGGAAGATCCAGAAAGTCTTGAGTCAGGAGGGTGCCTTCTCAGGAGGCAGCAGTCTTTGGGGCAAAAAGCTTGTTATCGGTGGGGCTGGCAGAGCTGAGGCAAGCACATCACCCTGCGTAGTACCTGGCATTCCCATCGTAACTCGTGCAAGACGTTGAGGCTTCGTGACTATTGGTGCAGTTTACTCACTCTCAAGGAAAACCACCATGTTCTGTAAATTAGGTTACAAACCCACAAGGTTACCGGCAGTGAGCAACTTGGTGTCCTTGGCGGCGGCTCTCAAACTGCTTCACGTACTCTGGTCAGTTGTCTTCCTGTGAAGGGAAAGGGAGAGAAAAACCAGCAGATCTGCAGGATTGTGTCACGGAGTGGTGAGTGTCTGCCCAGCGTGAGACGGGCGCCAGAGCCAAGGACAAGCGTGTACGTCCCCTGGATGGTGAAAGCAGCAGATTAAAGTATCCAAGGGATTAGACTGAATCCCGTGTCAATCACAAGAGCACGTCCAGTATTGATGATGCGGGAATTTGATATGTCAAAACTTTAGGCAAAATTTGAAGAAATACTAACCGAGGTGGGGACTGAGAATATTAAAAACCTGAAGGTGTCTCTTTAGGGACGGTATCTCTCAGCAGCCTCACCAGCGACACAGGAAAGTCCAGAATTGCTGCTACTGACGCTTGCATTCGATGCAGAAATGGTAGGGGGAAAAAAAGAAGAAAAAGGAGACAGATTGGTTTGATGGCAATGTGAATTCAAAATGATGGCACAATAGATAACAGCCAAGATTTTAAGAGAAATAAACTGTAGTTAAACCAACAGTGTACCACAAAGCATCACCCTTTAGGGTAGGTGACAAGTCTTTTACATCGTCACCGAGTAAAAAAATTGAGGTGTCGGGTCGCCCATGTGAGACCCTAAGGTGCCTGCAACTAAGAAAACACAGACAATCTTTACAAGTGCAAAGAGGAAAGTGTCAGAAAATAACAAGTAGAGGGCAACTCTGGAAATGGTCCTAGTGAGATATTTTTACCAGATATCGTTTCACTTCTAGAATGTCTAGGTTAAAATAAATGTAGGCAAGTTAGGAAGGATTAGGAACCACAGGAGAGAAAAGAGAGACCCAGAAAACCCGTGTGCTCATCGTAAAAGATTAAGAAGCTTGAGACGAAGCCGAGTAACAGATGATTTTTATCTCAGAACCTTCCTGCAGAAAAGTCTTTTGAGATTAGAAATTAGTGATCTCAGATCTGCACTGCAGCAAACAAGAAGACACAAAGGCGAGTGCGGTGTGGCAATGGGAGCAAAGAGAGGACCAACGGGAAGGGCAGCTGTCTGTGGCCGGAGCCAAGGCACGGAGCAGAACTCCTGTGGTCACGGACAGCTGAAAATGAAAGGTGAGTTTTGGCTTAGCAATGGCTCCATACCAATCAGCTCATTTTATGCTTTCTGGTTTTAGGTAAGAAGAAAAGCTACGGCAGGAAATTCTGCTTCAAACGTGCCCGCTCACCACCACGATGTCTGGAAAGGCCAAAGCTGGTGCTGAAGGTAGCACCGACTCCTATATTTCATGCCACATAGACTCTGAGTTTCGCTACAACCTCTTCACTGTTTTCTACAGCATCATTTTCATTCTGGGCTTTGTCGCCAACTGCTACGTGCTCTGGATTTTCAGCCGTATTTACCCCACCAAGAAACTCAATGAAATAAAGGTATTCATGGTGAACCTCACAGTAGCTGACCTGCTCTTCTTGGTTACGATGCCAATGTGGATTATTTACTATCACCACCATGGAGACTGGATCATGCCCGAGTTCCTCTGTAACGTGGCCGGCTGTTTATTTTTCGTTAACACCTACTCTTCTGTTGCCTTTCTGATGGTCATCACATACAACCGTTACCAAGCTGTGACTAATCCTATTAAAGCTGCTCAGTTTACCACCCAGAGAAGGGGTATCTACATATCAGCAGCTATCTGGATCATAATAGTGGGCAGCTCTTTGTATTACCTTTTTGACAATAATACTAATCAGGAGGAGATCAATTCGAAGAATTTAACGCGGTGCTTTGAGCACTATGACACTTCTAGCAACGTTTCAGCTGTTCTCACCATTCATGTAATCATCTGCGTCCTCTTCTATATAATCTTCCTTTTTATACTAGGCTGGAACATCATCATCATCAGGACCCTGTTCTCCAAATCAGCGCAGCCACGGAAGAATGCTCACGTCAAGCAAAGGGCGCTCTGGATGGTTTGCACAGTGCTGGCTGTGTTCATCATAAGCTTCGTACCTCATCACGTCGTGCATCTGCCCTGGACCCTGACTGTTCTGGAGCAGTGGCAGAAGGAAAACTGTCAGTTGCGCCAACAACTCAATGATGCTCACCAGGTGACCTTGTGCCTCTTGAGCATGAACTGTGTGTTGGACCCAATCATCTACTGCTTCCTCACCAAGAAGTTCCAGAAGCACCTTTCAGAAAACCTGAAAAGCATGAAAGGGAGTCGCAAGTGCTCCAGGCAAACCACAGACACGGTGATTGAGGGCACCATTCACCAAGAGGACGCCATCAGGATCTAGGTCAGCCCTGTTCTGATTGCAGACTGAATGCATGAATTAGTAACTCATCTTTTCTCAAGAAGAGGCTCTGAGGGACACAACAGAGGACCAGGATATTGCATTTCCTTTTTCTCATTAGATAGAAGAATGGACTCTTGTTTCTTCTATCACCTGCGACTGGCAGAACTGGGACCTTCTGCCTGGGCTGATGTTCTCACGATCACTGAGAACGGCTCAGACAATCTGCTTTTACATGAAAGAAATGTGTCATGGAGTCTCTGCAGTGAGCAGCTAGAAGCTCAGTGCGCTGAAATTATCCACTGTGTCAGCCCAGATTAGCACCATCCCTGGACCTTTGCCTGCCCAGCTCCCACAAAGAATCCAGTATCAGAGCTGAAAGAGACTTCTAAAATTCCTGGAAGAACAGACTGAGTTGCTAGCAGCAAGTGACTTTTCTAAGAAGCCTGTGTGGTTCTGTGAAGAGAGCCTGAGCTGAAGAAGCTCTTGAGCGGCTAAAAGGGACGTAGTCCAAGGAGTTCCTCAAATGCCATCAAAGAAGAGATCTGCATCTCTGATCCCCTCCTACTTACTTGCATGGTCTGCTGGGGTCCATACTTGACAGATGTCTGAGAGCAGCTATTACGAACTTTGGCCTTTGCTCCCAGCTCTTGCACCAGTCAAGCAGCTGGACCAGCAGGCAAAGAAAGGAAGAGAAACTGACGGTGCCTCAGCTCCCGTCCCCAGCTCAGCATTGTGTCCAGAGGGAACTATGGTCTGCTCTGGCTTCTTGTGTGACAGCACAACTCACAAACCAGTGGCCTCTTGCACTCAGTTTAGTAATTTTTGGCTGACTGCATGTGTCTGCAGAGATCCAATCTCACTCTGGAGCCTCCAGAGAACTGAAGATTATTGTCAGCAAAGGCATTCTGGTAAGAAGAAAAAAAGTTTAAAATGCTTCAGTATCTTTGTTCTTATTTATTTCAATTAGGATTGTAGCAAGCAGCCGTACATAATTCCTTCCCCTAGCCTTTCTATTTCTGCTACGAAGAAATGGAGCTGACTACTCCTTGATATCCTACCGCAAGTGAAGTATTCGGTCAGGTCACGGCCACTTTCTGAGCAAATCAGCGCCGCACACTTGACAGACGCGAAATTCAGGCACCGCGACAAGACCGGAGACCCCGCGCTCAGGGCTCGCTGCAGTCAGTCGGGGCCCAGGGCAAAGCAGCTTTCCAGGGGTGCTGAGTTCTGCTGCCAATCATGAGACACTAGAGGTTCCTTTTCTGACCAAATTGCTCAACCCAGCACAGGAAATTGGGCAGGGAAGGGAACATACTTGTTTTCACAACAGTTTTTGGTTCCCTAAGCTACACAGGAGGGTCTGGTTGATGACAGGAAAAGCACATCTGACCTGTGATACTGATTATTCACAAGCACGGTCAGCAGCCTTCCTACACCCACAGAGTTCGAGGAGAACGTGAATGACCAGCTCAAGTCTTTCCAAAAATGGGACCAAGGTTTGTATCAGACTTTGTCTGTATTCAGTGGAGACACGGGCCCTTCAGATCTACCCCATGAAGATCCTCATGCAGTTTTTATCTTTATTTGTGCAAACGGGCAACAGAACGAAGCCGTTTATTTTCCTAATGCCATCTGCCAGGGCCAGCCACGCGCTCCAGGCCCGGTGCCAGGCAGAGGAAAGGATCTGATCACAACGGGAATTCATTTCCCTCCTGGTCCTGGGCTCTGCTCCAGTAACGGCCACCCCTAAAGAACGCCCGCTGGCACCTCTGAGCAGAGGTAATTCCCCGACGATGTCCCTCAGCCGCGTTCAAAGCTGTGCCCTGAATCTGCAGTCGTCTGAGCCACAGCACACAGCGAGGGGGGCGATTTCTGTAAATTAAAAACCTAAATCCTGCTTGCTGGAGGAATCTGCCTCTGGACGTCTCTCCTTCCCAGGCGGCTCGCTCTGGCTGAGGAGCTCTTGCCGCCCGCAGCCGGGCTGGAGCTTTCCTCTTTTCCCCTTGCCACCCCGTGCGATAGCGGAGCTCACTGGCTTCACCGCCCCTCAAGCACCAAACAGATGGAGACTGGCAGCTCCCAGAGGAAACGGGAAGGGATTTTACGTGGAGATCCGGCAAATGCGTGATCTTCTATTGATTCCTGGAAAGCTTGCAACGGAGTTTACAGTTTAGGCTGCTTACTGTGGGTAAATAACATGCTTTATTCCACAGAAAGCAGCTGTGAGGCCAGTGTGGGCTCAGAGAACAAACTTGCATCTAAGGAAGAGGCTCAGTGGAGGAAAAAGCCCCGAGGACGCTGCGGGATACGCTGCAGTAATTAAGCCAGCTGCAGTAATTAAGCCAGCGACAATGTGTTTCTACAAACCAGTCTGAGCTTCTGCTTCTGTTCCTTTTGCCACAATGCTGCTTACTTACTCCGCTTATCTTTGCAATAAAATTGATCCTCCAAAGTTTTTTTTAAATAAAGGATGTTCCCCAAGTGCTTTACTTTTACTTTTAACTTCTCCCACCTTCTCGTTTTTCTGTATTTATACTCATGGGAAAAGCCTCGGTACCATGCTGACACAGCTCCATTTTGATGTTCTCTTATTTTTTTTTTTAAATCATCAAGTGAACTCTTGGGAGAGGGGACATTGAAGGCTCAGCAAGTTTTGGCCTGCTAAAAGGGAAGGGGAAAGAATTTCAGAGAGGAAACAACTTGTGAAAAATCTGCTAGAGCTCTCGAAACCCCAGCAGACAAAAACCCCCAGGCTCCCTGGCCCGCAGACACGGGCGATTTTCTCCAGACAGCCCATCGTGCGGCTCTGAGAGCTGAGCAGCGACAAACTATTTTAAACAACGTGCACTGCGACACCGACAGCAATACGACGGCTGCCCAGAGAGACACCTAAAAAAATAGGCAACCCCAAACGCAAGGCACAGCGGGGACTCCCGGCAGGGCCGGGGCCGCCGGAGCGCTGTTTCCCCGCTCTCACTCGGCGCCCGGCACCGCCGGGACCGGTTTCCCCTCCCGAGCGGCCGCGACCCGCAAGGCCGCGCCCCCCGCCCCGCTCCCCCCGCCGCCGAAGCGTCACTTCCGCCGCCATCCCGCCCGCCGCTGAAGCGTCACTTCCGCCGCCGAGCGCGCTGCTTCCGGGCGGCGCTGCGGCGGGCGGGGGCCAGGAGGCGCGGGGCCGCCGCTGCTGCCATGTCCGCTGCGGGACGCGCTCCCGGGCCCGGCCGCGGAGCCGCCTCTCGGTAAGAGCCCGCGGAGGGAGCCCGCGCCCTCTCCCCGCGCTTTTCCCGCTCCACCCCCGCGGAGCTCCCGCCGCCGTTCCTCCGCCTCGGGCCGGGCCGGGCCCGGCGGGGCCCAGCCCATCGGCGGTGGGGACGACCCGTGTGTGAAGCGTGCGCTGCCACCCCCTCCTCACCCCGAACGCGGGCCCGAGGGGCGCGGCGGGGCTGGCTCGCACCCCAGGGCCTGCTGCCCCCCCGAGGGCGGCGGATTGGGGGGGGGTCCCAGCAGTGCTGGGGCCTCAGCTGGTGCCGGGGGTGCTCGGGAGAGCTGGGAAGCGGGAAAAGGTGCGGAAAGACACGAGCTGGCTCCCTTAGCTCGGGTAAGGAGGAGCGGCTTGTGCGAGGTGAGCGGGGGAAGGAGCTCCCTCTGGGCAGCCGGGGACAGGCCCGGGGCCGGCAGCCGCAGGGCCCTTCAGCTCCGGGCAGCCCTGCTCCACCCGAGGCGGTCAGACATCTGCACTTCGTCCTCCTCGGGGGGGTCGAGTCGCTCCCACGGGAGCTTGCGCAGGCAGGTCCGAGAGGATGTGCTCGGGCTTGGCAGCGCCGGGATCACTTGGGCTTCGCAAGCTGCGTTGGACGCAGATCGGCTCTGCGGGACGTTCCTGGTTCTGGGAACGCTGCGCAGAGCTGCTGAGGCTTTGTGCAGAGCCAGCTCGAGCACAGCGTGCCTTACTCCTTTGGTTTCCGCGCTGCGTGATGTGACTAAATTGTTTCCAGGCCAGAGCTCGTCCTCGATGCAACGTCGCTGTAGTGCTTCAGATGGAGCCTCCTACCAAAAGGTCTTGGTGGACTTCCACTGCTGTGATGCGCTTAATGTGTGATATAGTGACCTCCAACTGGTCATTAAAAGTCAACCATACTGATGAAGATAAGATTTTTACAATTATCATTATCTGTTACTTGGTTTCCTTCAGTTTTGTCTGTTGCAGATTATCTTCGATTCATGACGCTGAATAAGATCGGTTTTGTCGAGAGCCATGGCAAATCACGTGCCTCAAGTCATTGTTTTCATAATAAGCTAATTTAAAAATGTGTGAAGACAGTGGCTTCCTCAACCTTCGACACGACTGACCTGTCAGACTGGACCGGCCGTGTTTTGAGTTTTTTCTTATCGCTTCACGGCGCGATGCCTCTTACTCGTGCGGTCCTGCAGCCTGGTTTTGGCCGTGCGAGCTGGTACGCGGGCGTCTTCTCGCTGCTCTGTGTCCCAGAGGCGGCTGAGGCGAGGGCCGCGCAGGTTACAAGCCGTTAGAATCCCTGCACGGTGTCTTTCTGCGGCTTTCGCCTCCCTCTCGGCTCTTCCGTGCGTCCCCAGCAGCGGCTGCGGCACCTTAGGAACCGCGCGTTGTTGGGCTGTGTGACAAAACCCGTCCCTTCCCCGTCACAGAGGCACGCAGTAGCTGCAATAATTCCTGCGTAAGCGGTGACTTTGGAAGGATCTGTAGCTTCTCAAAGCTTTGCCCTGTGAATATCCAGATGTTGAATGAGCTTTGAGTTGAGGGCGTAAGGGGACACTTTACTGAACGGGTCTCTGCGTTTGGTGTGAATGGGCTGGAGTACCCCTACGGGAGATCACTCTACCATTTCCTAGCTGCTGCGTATCAGAGCGTAGTTCTGTGTGACTAAACATAAACTGGGTAAAATATACTGACATATTTTCATATTTCAGTTGAATGAAAAGCCTGGCAAGTCCTGTGTTCCGTGTGCAAGTCGTATTATGTGTAAAGATCCAAGGCTTACAGCAGATAATGTCACTGTGGACATGAGTAACTCAGTGCCTGGGTTCTTCGTTATCAGAAGTTGGATTTTTTTTTTTTCTGTTTGCCTCCATGCAGGTCTGTGGTTTGGGTTTGTTGTTTTTTTTTTTTTTCCTGAAAGGTGTCCTAGTATACGGCTGTTTGTTAAAACTTGTACTGGGTCTGCGAAACCCTGCGACTGGAAAAGGAGCTGTCAGGATGGAGATGTACAGGAAACTTTTGAGGCCTTGAATGGAATCGTGTCAGGATTTAACAACCGGTGTGTGCTGTACGATCTCGTGCCCAGCAGTGCCTAGAGAGAAGGATAGTTCATACGGATGCTGTGACTGGAGGCACTCCAGTGCCTGAGGGAATAACCTCCAATCCTTTCTTCTGCCTCTAGAGCTTCGGTGAAGGTGGTGCTGCAAGGGGTCACATCTCCTAGTGCGTTCCCCAGGAGAGTGCTGTGGGCAGCAGCCACAGCACGTTGGAGCGGGCTCTCAGCGTGCAGTGTCGTTTCGATCCACGCCACACCAGTCACTGCTGTCTTGTCTTTTCCAGGTTATCGCCCATCAGTCCCGTAACTGGGCAATAGAACGACAAAACGAGCTTTGTGTTTAGAAAAATAATTCAGTATTGTGATGAAGGCGATTGGGAGCTTTTTCCATCTCTTAGAGAAACTCTTGGGGTTAAAGTCTCGTCTAATTTCACTGAACACTTCAGTTCTGTAGAAGATGAGCCTCTCCTGAGTCGAGACCCGTCTACAGAGCTGTTCTCACGGCCCCAAACCTTCCTTCTGAGCCTTGAAGTTTGCGTTGTTTGCGTTTGGGTGCTAACAGTCCTGTTGCTCTGAAAGTCACCACCTGGAACGTAACGTAAAGTGTACGGCAGCTTTAAACCTTGGGTGGTGGTTCATATTTCTATAAATTTCATACTATCGCGTAATTCCGTTTTGAAGATTTCACAAATCAGTCTCATGCTAATGTCTTTTCTGTGACAATTTTTTTGCCTTGTTCTGTTTGAGAGAACTTAAGAAATTCTTCCTTAAATATGATTGATTTCAGATGATAGGGGTAGAAAAATGCATCTTCAGGACCAGGATCGTTTGAAAAAGCAGGTGATTAATCATTCTTCAGAGCAGAAAAGAAAGTGGCAGCTAGTCTCAAAACCACGTGGAAGTATTCTGAAGGAGGCTCGATCACTGGTTTCCTATCAAAATCTCCCCATGTTGCCTTTTTGGTGAAGGCACGATTGTTCTCAAATACCCACTGAGGAACACCCTGTCGCAGAAAACAACCGCGTTGGTTCAAGGCTTTGACATTTAACACAGAGGTCCGGTCCCGTTTCCAATACCTGTGATATTTTGTTCAATGCCTTTGTAAGAGCTGTGGAAATTTCAGAATCCGTTGCCTTGATTATTCTGTGTATTTAAAATCCCCATTTCCCGTCCATCCAGAACGTTTGGGGTGTAAGGATGGAAGCTGGCCTTTCTAGAAGATAAGGGGACTCAAAAGATAACAGGGATTACATTTTTTTCTTCATTAGCTTGGCTGGTATTCTGGAGAACTATAAAGACACATGAGGTTTAATTCTTTTTCTACTCTATCAATTTTTTGTTTTTCTATCTAGTAGCTAGCTCTCATGCCAAGCATGCTGCTGCGTTGACCTTTCTGGTTATGAGGAAAAAATAATTCTTCTGGCTTAAAACAAAACAAAACAAAAGAAGTTACAAAATACTCACTTGCGCTTGACCTGAAGAAAGCCAAAAAGTCCCCGTGAGTCAATGATACCACTGCTCTCAGCATTTTAAAATAAGATAGCAAAAGTGGTTTGACAGTTCTCTGAATGGCTGATCTGTGTGGTAGCTTTCCGGGACCTAAAGAGTTTGACTTTATACTGAAGAAAAAACCAGCACCAAGGTGTTGAGTAAGTTTCTCTAATCTCTGAATGAAATGACCTTTTTTGTGGATGCTGTTATAAAAAACTTATATAATTGATCTTTAATGAAAGCGTTAGTTCTTGCTGAACTGCTGCCAGAATCCAGTGTGTGCCATGCAGCTTCTTTTTTCCAGTGAGGGAAGTAAAAAGTGGACTGGGTCAAGAGAGTTTTTGGCAGACTCCGTTAGTCAGAGGTGGCAGCCCTTTGGGGAATTTCTTGATGTTGACAGATTTTGGAGCTCAAAGGCAACAGAAGTGAGTGTGGGCTGTTCTTGCTCAAAGATTATCTGTAAGCAAGAAGTTACTCATTCCCTGGGCTCTGGTTTAGCCTGAAGGTGTGTGTCATCCTGCTGCTTCTGCCGAAACTTCGGTCCTCTTAGTCACTCGCCCGGGCCCCCGGCTTCCCTGGGGATGGGCACGCGGTCACAGGTGACAGAGCTACCAGGGCTCCCAGAGCGGCGAAAATCAGTTGTGCCTGCGTTCCTTACCCAGCCCAGTTGTGAAATAAAACTCGTTGTGACGTAACAGAGTGTAGGGTTAAGCGGTCTTCGGTTGCAACTGCAGGAGTTTGCGTAGCGTGATTCACTCTGCGACGGGTGTCAGCTAAAATTAAAACGCACAGTATTATCACTCGCCACAACTCAGCTAGTGACAGATATCTGAGTACAGCCGTGACCTGGTCATTCGTCTGCCTGCACTCATTTTGCGCTCTAGGTTTTCTTCAGCCATCAGAAACTTCAGAACGTACAGCACTGTTTTGGCTACGATTTATTTGTTGGCTGATAGAGATTAATTCTCAATGGCAAGGTCTGAAGAAAGTGTTTGTGGCAATGGAGATATCTTCATCATCTTGTTTGTTTCCTCCTGGAATCAAGCGACACTTGCATGTACTAGAAGGTTAGAGAACCTGGTTTACCTGATGCCTGAAGTAGTGTAATTCATTCTCTTTTTTTTTTGTTGTTTTGCTTAACTATTGACCAGAGAAAAACACACAAACTTTGTGGAGATGCAGAGTTTGAGTCTTCTTTTGATCACAGTTGTGGGAACTCTGAAGTCTCACGCTTTTTTGTCATCTCACCTCCTCTTTTTATTTTTCTCCTTGAAAGCTCTAACTCAGGAAACACAGTAAGTTTAAAACCAAACAGACTAACACCCCCCTCCCCAAATCTTGATGGCTCTCCGTCAACCCCCGTCGACTGTTTTGTTGCTCTGTAATACGTGCGTTGCCATTTGGCTGAACCTGGTGAACCAGCCTGACTGAGACCCCTGTGGGTCAAAACCAATCTCAAATAAGGCTTCTCACCTTATTAAGAGGTCGGACTTTTCCCCCCGCTGTGTTTCCTTTGTCTGGATCTTGGTATGTGTCATCCTACTCCTTCAGGTGATTTTTCAGTGTACGTAGCAGGAGGTGAACCTGCATTGTTGACCCTGTGGGGTGGCTGCTCGTGAATGAACCCAGCGGCTCATTAATTGCAGTAATGAGTAGTTATCCACGTCGGGTTGCTGGACATTCTACTTTTCTATGTTTAGAAGAAGGCTTGGAAGATTGCAGGGAGCAACAGCTTTCTCTGTAAAGAGAAAGTTTCAGGTAGGACAGATCCAAAGCTGGAAAGCTTATGTCACCACAATTTTGTTGTCTGGAAGTATGTTTTTGTTTTCTAGGGAAGAGAGTTGTTGATTGGAGTGAGTCGTTGTTTTTAGAAGTGAATATATTTAAGTACTCTTAAACTGAAAATATTTTGTGTGGGCTAAATACAAAAAGTTACATAATGACTAGACTGGCAGTTAGATAATTCAAACAAATAATGGCATGAAGGAGAAAAAAAGGAAATGGGGATAGATGGAAGGACAACAGGGAAGAGAAAGGAAATACGAATCGGTTTTT
The DNA here is from genome assembly GCA_011801015.1 of Ardeotis arabs. Classification (NCBI taxonomy): domain Eukaryota; kingdom Metazoa; phylum Chordata; class Aves; order Otidiformes; family Otididae; genus Ardeotis; species Ardeotis arabs. Next base: position 36,410 of record JAAGAY010011851.1, read on the forward strand.
TACTCTGAAGGCTTTGTTGTCCTGGCTGCAAGATGTTTTGAGGCTTGTGTAGAAACTTTGTACTATTGTTGTGCATTTGAATGTAGCTTTTTTACTGGTTGTTCTAGTCTGGAGCGTAGGTAAGCTAGGAGCACTCACAGAAAATAAAATAACAGCCCCTTCTCTTTTGTGAAAAATAGTGCACGACGTACGCAGGAGCAGCTCAGGGATTCTTAGGCTGTGTGTGAGTGGTCACCGATAGCACGTGTTAATTACGGTTCATACTGAAGAGGACCTGAACTAACATGAAAGAAAAGGAGAATTGGGAGAAATGGGACCTTTAGGGTAGATGGGGGAAAAAAAAGTCATCGGATGTTTCTTTGCCAAAATTGTACCTAGCAGAGGAGATGATGTTTCCATTTGTGAGATGTTAAATCTTGTTTGAAACTTGACTGACCTGCCAGGAGCAGAGAGAGAAAAGGATTTTGCTGGTGAGCAAGAAATCTTTTACTGTCTAAGTCTGCATGTGGTCGATACCTGTTGACAGCACTGTAAGGTCAATTGTACGTTTTTGGGTTGTTGAATTCCAAATGGAATGTACTTGTTGTGGGTGATTTGTGACACAACAGTGTGAACTAGTTGTAGATATTGTAATCACGTAAGTTATTTTCAGTGTCGTTAGGGATCTTCTTTCGATAGTGATTATGGGGAGCTAAGCCCACGCGTCTCTGCGATGGGGTGGAAGGCGGCTTTCGCTGGAGCGCGGTAGTGCCAGGGAGCCAGCTGTACGGAAATGACGGGACAGGGCTGCGGGAGATGGGCACTGTGCGCGAGGGATTTTTATAAAGGGTGGCAGCGTTACAAATACAGGGAAAGAGAAGCACTGTCAGGTCTGTATGGGTGGAAATCCCAGACTTAAATGTTCTACTAGGATTATACTGGCAACTTCTGGATCAGGGCAGTGATAGCCATCAGGAGCTGTTAAGTGAGATGACAGAAGCTGGACATTTGGTGGAGTTACAGTGGGAGATTTCAGCTGCCTGCACAGAGACCAGTCCTGTGCCTCGTTGGTTCTTCTAACTCAATAAACAACTCAATAAACTCAATAAACAACTCAATAAACAACTGCTGCCTGCAGCAACCAAGTTAAAACTGACAAGAGAAGCTGCTTTTCAGAGGGTCGTGATGCACTGGGCCTGCTTTAAACTAGTAGTGGGATGGCTTATAGCAAGCACAGTACAGTTCGATGTGACTGAGTAGAAGGGGACGGCAGACAAAATAAGTCCAGCACGTGGATATTCAATTTCAAGAAATGAAAATACCTAAAAATGAATCAAGTAGTTTAAAAATCCCCCAAACCATAAAAAGATCTGCCCCAAAAGTGAGCAGCCTGCGAAGAGCTGGGAGTCTGTTTAAAACAAATGCTGTGTCAGAAGGCAAGGTACACCGTTTGAAAGCGAATAAATGGATCCCCCCTCAAAATACCTGCGTGACTCAGTGGGAAAGCTGAAAAGCCATCCTGTGGGGGAAAAGATGAGCGTTTGAAAAATGGAAGGCGTGGTGGATGAGAACAGGAAAATCTGTAGTACAGCAGGTGAAATGTAAGAAGAGAATTGAAAAGGATGAGAAGGAAGTTGAAGAGCACCATGCACAGGAGGCTCAAACCGGTAGTAATCCATCCTTTAAATCAATCAAGAGCAGGAATCCAGGTTGTTTCACTGGTGCTGCTAAAGATGGGCTCTAGAGGGCATCCTGGAACTCCACACAGGTGACTGCCTTCCTGCAGCGATGACTATCAATAGAGTTGTAAAGGACCAAATCACTGCTTACTGGAAAATCCAGTCCGTTGGAAAAGAGTCAGCACGGCTTCTGTAAAGGGAAATGCCACCTTGTTAAGGTACCGGGGTTCGGCAGGTGCGTGGGTAGAGGGGAGCAAAGGGTATAACCACATTTTCAGAAAACATTTTATCGAAGCTGGTTAAAGAAGCTAAGTTTCCCCTGGCTTGGTGGAGAGGATCTCTATCAGTGGAAAGCTGGTGGAGGCATAGATTTGGACTGCAGGGGACCTCGTGAGGTGGCCTCCTTCAGTCTCCTGCTGACAGGAGGTGAGCTGCTCAGGGTGTTGTCCACTGGGGTTTTGAAAATGTGCGAGGGTGGAAATTTCACCACTCCTGTGAGTCACTCTTCCAGTGCAGACCACGCACACAATGAATAAATTTTTCCTCACATTGAACTGGAATTTTCCTTGCTGCTGTGACCTCTTTCGCTAGGCATTTGAGATGAGCCTGGCTTTGTCTTTTCTGTGATATCTTTTTAGCCTAGCCTGAGACAAGCCTTCATTTCTGCCAGGACTCACAGCTGACTGATGTTGAACTTCTTGTTGAACTTCTTGTTTCTTTTCTGCAGAACTGTGACCTCTCAGCTTGTTCTCAGCCTGGTCTGTTGTGTGGGGTTGCTCTGTCCCTAGGGCAGCACATAGCACTTGTTGAACTTGATGAGGTTCCTGCCAGCCCGCTCTTCTGGCATGTCACAGTCCATCTGAGTTGCAGTTCTGCTTTTCAGCCTTTTGGACTGCACCTTCCCCACCCCACAGTTTGGTTTTATCCACAGATATATATATATTTTTTTTTTTGGAGTGCTCTGTACTGTTGCACTGATCATGACAAAGATGTTAATATTGTGTCCGCTGTCAGAGCCCCATCCAACCTGGCCTGGAATGTTTCCAGGGATGGGGCATCTGCCACCTCCAGTCTGAATCTCCCTCCCTCTATTTTAAAACCATCACCCCTCATCCTGTCACACCAGGCCCTGCTGAAGAGTCTCTCCCCACCTTTCCTGCAGCCCCCTTGGGCACTGGGAGCCGCTCTCAGGTCTCCCCGGAGCCTCCTCTTCTCCAGGCTGAACAGCCCCAGCTCTCTCAGCCTGGCCTCACAGCAGAGCTGCTCCAGCCCTCTCAGCATCTGCGTGGCCTCCTCTGGACCCTCTCCAACAGCTCCACGTCCTTCTGATGTTGGGGGCTCCA
>JAAGAY010011852.1:0-10318 GCA_011801015.1 Ardeotis arabs
TGGCGTCTCCGTGTCCCGCCCGCCCCGGGACCCTCGGGGCCGGGCTGGGCCGCTCCCTCCTTCGGGCAGGGCTCGGGGGAGGGGTGGGAGGGTGTATGAATTTTTGCCCCGCCATGGAAACGAGCGGCTCCGCTGCTTCTGCGGGCGGCCCCCACTCACCTGGCAGCTCCGCCGGGACGGCACCGAGCCGGGGCGTCCGGTACCGAGCAGCGCCGAGCCGCAGCGCACGGAGCGGTGGCGGTGCCGGTGCCGGCTCGCAGGGCGGCGCTCGATAACGTCCCGCTCGGGCCGGCCCCGTCCCGGCAGGAAATCCCTCCCCGGCCCGGCCTGATTGGAAAAGCCCGGCGGGCTGCGCGGGCTGGGCAGGGCCGCGGCTGCTGTCACTCACCGCCATGGGCCGGCGCGGCGGGGCAGGGGCAGGGGCAGGGACAGGGCGCCCCCCCACCGCGGGCGGCCCCCCCACCGCGGGCGGCCCTGGGGCTCCGGGCCAGCGGCCGGCGTCGGACGGGGCCCGGCCGCGGAGCCGCCGGGGGGCAACCCCCCCACCTCGCCCCGAGACCGAGGCTGTGGTGGGGGTACCGGCTCCGGTAAGAGACCCTCCACCCTCCACCCTCGGCCTCGGCCTCGGCACGGCCCGGCCGTGCCCCATCCTCAGGCCCAGCCCTTTGCCCCCTCCACCACCGACCGCCTCGGCAGAGGGGATGTACGGAGCTGCCGACAACACTCACGGGACCAAAATCCACCCGTCCCCAGCTGTCCAAGCCCCGAATTAATCCTGCTCTCACAAAGCACTAAAACCACCCCAAATCACCCATTCCTGCCAGTCTTCAGTAGAAACACCGGGGCCAAGTGCTCCCCCGAGCACAGTGCTCTTAAAACAAGAGATTGCCTAATAAAGCTGGACAGCTTTTGCTGCATGATACCCCTGGATTATCATCAACTAATCAGATTAAAAACACACAGAAGCTTTGATTTTATTCACCAAGTGTCTGGCCCACAGCTCCCTGGGGCCGGCACCTCTTCGAACCAGGCCACGAGACGTTTCCCCAAAGGACAATTTCGTGAGCAATCCCAGCAAGTGGGATCCTTGGCGAGGAGGAGGAACTGACGTTTCAAGACACACCCTGTCTTTTCAGTTCAGGAATAAAAAGATTATTATGCATATCTAATTATAAGCGTCAACATTTTACGGCTGTGATGTTGAAGCGTGAAGCTGTAAGTAGCCCTGCTAGGAAGGGCTGTGAAGGGAAAGGTCTTGTTATTCCTCCTGTGAGTTTTACCAGAGCTTGTAAAGCGCAGTGACATTTATAATAATCCCCTGAATTTATGTAGCACCTTTTGTCCTTCTAAGGATCTTAATTAAGCTTGAAGCTCCCTGAGCACAGACTAAACCCACTTTGCAAAAGCCCAGGTCCTGCTTTGTACAAAATGTGCGTCCTGTTTCGGGCAGGGGTGGGACTTTTCCACCCCACCAGCCGCCGGTGGCACACTGTTACACCGCAGTAAGGGCACACCACACCGGTACGTCCACCCAAAGGTCATGCCGCTTTACCCTGCGTGGTTAAAGCTGGATCATTTAAACTTTAATCTCTGGTGTCACACAAGCCTTTTGAACAGAGTTTATACCAGTTTACTAGAAATCCACACTTTCTAGCGCAGACTTTGAACATTAAACCATGTACTGGTGCTCCCGACTCCACACCGAAGCCCGACGCCTTTGCTTCACGGCCTGGCCGACAGCAGAGCGAGGACGAGCAGGCAGTGGCCCCCGTTTCCCACGGTGTGTTGCGCAGCCTTGCATTGACCGCGGAGGCAGAGGGGCTGGCAGGTGATCCCAGACCTGCCAGCAGCCCCGACGTGTCCGCCTCGCAGAGCCGACAGACCCACCACCACTTTTATTCCCCTGCGTCCGCAGGAGCTGAGGGCGCTGATTGAGTTTCCGCAGTAGAGGAACCCCTTGAACATTTGGCCGCCTCTCCACACCAGGGCAAGAAGTCTGCAGTGCAGGGGTTTCGGGGCGCAGGCACCCATGGGTGGCCAGCCCTGCCCTCAGCCCCTGCAGAAAGGTGCTGAAGGCAGCACCCATCCGTGTCCCCGAGGTTGGGTGCGGGGCTCCCCCTCGCAGCTCTTCGGGTCGCTGTTGCCATCTAGAGGCCCCTGCTACACTGACCATCTCCTCGCGAAGGAGTTTGGTTTTAATTCCGTGCAACATTTCAAAGCAGCTTTTTTGGGTTAGGGACTGAGGGGGCAGGGGGGTGCGGATTAGCTGCTCCTACAGTCCGACTGGTTTTGACTCAAAATGACACCACTTACTAGTTTGCCCGCTCTCCCCAGCTCATGCCACGTACAGCTGATGGATGGCCACAGCTCATCCCCCCACGCCTTGCAGCCCCAGCAGCTGTTCAAAGCCCTCCCCTCCACTCTGAGATTGGGTTTTGGTTTTGGTTTTTTTCACCCCATCCTGTGCAACAAAGTGATGCATTTGCTCTCAGGGAGGGAAGCAGCCCCACTGTCAGGAGCGGTGCACGCAGCAGCGTCCGTGGCAGCTCCGCGGCCGTCACTGGCTCCAGGTGAGGCTGGGACAGACATGGCCTGAGAGTGCGAAACTCCTGCTCCCAAGCCTCACCCATGAAAGCCAAACTTGGAAAGTTGTGACCGTGCCATCCTCACCCAGCAGGAATGGGTAGGAGGGCTGCAAAGGGCGGCACCAGACATCCCAAACATTTTAAGTATGTTATGAACCAGCTGGATGGAAACATACTTCTCCCCTCTCAGATGTGGCTTAGGCTCCTCCTGTTTAAAGCTGCACAGAACGGGCCCAGCTCAACTGAGAGCCTTGCTGCTGCACCCCCAGAGCTGCCCCTTGCACCCATGCTGGGGAGGCTCCGGCTGCTGCGGGAGCTAAGCCGTACAGGCAGAGGAGGATTCCTACGGGCAGACAGCACTGCACACCCCGGGCGGGCGTGCAGCCACTGCTGCCCGGATGCTCCCAGTCCAGGTTCACAGTGGGGCTGGAGGCCGGTTCCTGCACACCCACGAGGGCAACACCACCGCAGCAAAGGCTGCGCACCCCGTGACAGCACCCTCGTATCCGGCCTGCAGGGATGGGGGTGCGGGCTGAGGATGAAGCAGGGTGAGGAAGAGCCTCTCCTGCACCACATCAGGCCCCAGCAGAAAGCGGGTTATTGCCCAGATTTAACGCCAGCCCCAGGAGCCCTTCCTGCAGCTCCTGACCTTCACTCCCGCAGTGCTCAGCCTCACTGAGCGCCGACAGGCACCAGGTGCCCCACTGCCGGGCTTTGGTACCGTCCATAAGGTGCCCAGCTAGTCTCAGCCGCATTCCTGGTGCTCAGCAGTCACATCTCATCCTCAGGGACCCTTCCCTGCGCAGGCATGTGTCCCCCTGTCCCCTCCCGCATGACGTCTGTGTCCCACCTGGCTCAGCACTCCACTGCGCTGGCCAAAATGTCAGCCAGGAGGCTCAGGAGGAGGGGGGATCTGGACACGAGGGGCTTGTGTATGCGGTCACTCCATTGCCTTTCATAAACCCTCCTGGCCAAGGAGCCCAAGGAGGAAAATCCAGGGGGTTTCATCAAGATGGAGATGCGCTGCCCACAGGGAAGAGGAGGATGCTGTGCTCCCAGGGACAAGGTGCTAGCAGAGAGGTTTTGGGACTGGTTTGGCCTCAGACACCTCCTGCGCCCACACCACACGCAGCATAGCTGCTGCCTGCAGCCTCGGGCCGGCCACCACCGCCACTGGGGCTTCCAGGTGGGGACACATCTCAGCCCCAGCCAGGAACCCGGACACAGCTCCACGTGCATGCGCCCCGCAGAGCTGAGCGCCAGCCATAGCGTGAAAAGCAGCAGCGACGGCCCTTCACGGAGCTGGTGGTACCTGCTGGTGGCAGGCAGCAGCATAAACCATACCTAGGGCCAGCTCTACAGCAGGTAATGGGGCTTCAGAGGTGATTTAGGAAGCTACAGTCTTCTACAGCAAAGAAATCCCCCCGCCACGCAACCTCAGGTAACCAGCCCTCCGGTTACACCACTCTGCTGGAGTCCAGCTCTGAGCTCCCTCGAAAAGCAACTCCGCAGCCACAACTCGAACACGTGTGAGCGGGAGGCTACAGCCCGCACCGGCCTCTGCCCTGGCACCGCAAACCCTCTGCGCAATCCCTTCCCCGGCATCTACGTGGGAACTTGGGCAGGCGCTGGTGTGGGGGTCTCGGCAGGAGCAGCCTTCCCACGCGCCAACGCTCGGCTCCCGCTGGACTCACCTCTCCCCAGCACACGCGTGCTGCTGCTCCACTGTCCTCCCCAGCTGCCCGCTTTCCTCCTCCACCAGCCTCCTGTGCTGACAGCCACTTCTTTCTGATCCTGTGCCTTTCTTTTCTCTCCATCTCCCTCGCTCAGTCCCCCTCTCAGGAAATTAAACATAATCCTCCCTTTTTTCGCTGCCGGATTCCCTATTTAACATTCGCTGCGTGCGCTTGCGCTGATTCAGAACGGGATTAGACTTTCTGTTGCTTTGATGTCAGCTGGGCTTTGCACTTAAGGCAGAGGGGGGAAAAAGAAAATGTCTCTTAACAAACCTCTCAGGTTCTGCCCATCCACTTCCACCCATCCTGGAAATGACGGTCAGGGACGTTTACCTGCAGAAACTGGGTTCCCTTTCAGGATCAACCCAGGGGAACAGGCTGACTCGCCACCCCAGCACTACCGTCCCTGCACTGGATGTTATTCTCTGGAAATGTCCCATTTCCACCCCGACTCTGTTACCGCCCAGCACTGTGGAGGCTGAGTGGAGGGAGGTGAAAGCCACAACTCATTGGCTGTCAGTGAATATTGCAACCTCCAGCTGCCCCGCAGCAGGGAGCATGCCAGCCACCGGCGTCGCCGCAGTAGAGAGCAGGGCACAGGGCTGCCGGCGGGGAATACCCTGCGCCGCTCATTTCTAAGGGAGGAACAGGTGCTGTGGGGGGGCTGAGCTGGAAATGCGCACCCCGCTTGCTGTGGTCCGATGCTTGTGCCACAGCACAGTCCGTGGATGGGGCCTTTCCCTCTCCGTCCTCAGGCCTGAGCTTCTCCCTTTGGAGCACGAGGAGTTGGGGTTGTTTTCACCAGCCGGTACCTCCAATGCCAGCCCGAAGCAGGTGAAGAGCATTTGTCTCATGCTGCCTGCAACAGCCTTCCATCGGCCCTGAGCCCACCACGTCCAAACCAGCCTGCAGCACAGTTTGGAGTTGGGGCACAATCTCCCTCATCTCCACCCCGCACTGATCTCACACCAGAAAACACCTGGTCTCACGCCTTTCACACGGGATTCTGCAGAGCCACGACCAGGGCTGGGATCTGACGCTGGGTCCTGTTCCTGCTCATCCGGGTCAGCTCTTGCCCAGAGTCTCCAGGGGCTTGCATGCAGTTTCTGCTGCCTGATGCCCTGGCTCTGACCCCATCTGAACTTCACCACATATGCAGCTGGGTCTCCTTTGGGTAACAGGCAGGTCTAGGTGCTGCAGAACTGGAGACGCCTGGCTGCAGCTGGAACTGTCCCAGCAGCCTCTGTAAGTTATCTGGGAAAGTGGTCCCATGGAGGGGCACAGTCCAGCCATGGACAGGACCCGCCTGTCCCCAGGGAGAGGCACAGCCAGCGCCCGCGGAGCAGAAGTGGGGGCACACCTAAGCTCTCCCCAGGATCTGGCAGCCACAATCTCTCTGTCACCCGTACCTCACCACTGCGCTGCAGCCCTGACTGGCACAGCCACCACGTCAGGCATCCTCCACGATGGCCCAGGGACTCGGGACACACCTCTGCCAACAGCACGGCGTCTAATCCGTTTTGCCTGGTGCATGCATGCAGACTTGATTAACGTCTGCAATGAGCTCCATCCATCATCAGGGAGTAAAGGAGATTAACTCCGCAGCGTGCTTGCCTCGTACTGATCCCATTCTCCAGGCCTCTTGATTAATGGCGAGGCTGCCTTATCTGTCAGGCCAGGAAACACGGATATCCGGGCCGACTGGGGATGAAGGGGAGCTCTGGGCGCACGAGCAGCAGACAGGGTGCTGCACGCTCTGCCGTCGGGGCCGAGCCGACACATCCCTGCTCCCTGTGCTGCCAGCCCTGTGAGCTGTGCTCCCCCCGCTCCCACTGCTCCCAGCCTCTCTGCACCCTCTGCTCGTTCCTCCCAGCCCTCCTCTGCCAGTACGGTAGGAATGGGCGGAGGGAGAGCAGCAACCGGAGGGAGCACTGATGCACCCCTGCAGGAATGCAATGCCAAAACCCAAACTTTGTTGCTCCATTTCGCTTTGACGGTCACTGGGGAAGATGTCACTCCCCGACCCCTGAGGGAATTTGGATGGAGGCCTGGAGTACCCCGGGCAAATCCCCTACATGGGGCTGCAGGCAGGGCTGTGGCTGACCAGCACCGTGGAGGGCGGCCGCTCGCCCAGGCTCTTCCCGGGAGGACATGCGAGGACGCTCATGTCGAGTGGATGCAGCAGATGAGCGGTGCCATCTGGACAAGCTCCAGCTCCTGCCCCTGGCTCGCCACTGATGCTTCATTAACAGCTCCCTCCTTTCAGCTCCCATTGCCTTGGCTTCTGCCGTGATCAGCTGGGCTGGAGTTTTGTTGTCCTGGGTTTTTTCCAAGTGGAAATTATTTCTCATTTCTTTTAACAATCAGGACACAGAGAAAGAGACAGGAGAGGAAGGAATTTCCAGGAGATGAAAGGGCAGGATTAAGGACACGGCTCTCACTTTGTTATCCCTCTAGCGCGGCTAAGAAATTCCTTTCAGGAGAAGGCTTTAATTAACTGTTTTTCTGATAGGAAAGAAACCTGGACCTAGAGATAGGTCTGGGTTTTTTGGGTTTGTTAATAACCCTGGCTGCAACCTCAGCAGCCTGGATTCATGCACACACACAGGCTTTTATACAAAACCTTGCACAATACATTTCAATTTGCTTTGCAAAGGCACTGTCACCCCAGTCTGGAAAATAAGGCATAGAGGGAAAAAACCCAGGCATGAGCAAGGCTGCTGTGCATGGCGCCAGCGGGAAGAGGATCCGAGCGCACTGAACCACAGTGCTACGGTGGCTTACGAGGTGGGAAGGGGCCTTTACATAGAGGAATAACCCAGGGCAGGAGGCTGTAGAAATATCTCCACTGCCTTCTAGACCAACAGCCCTTCTCACACAGCGGGAAAAATCAGGGGGAGAGGAGATAAAGAGGCCCAGTGGCAAACTGGGACATTTAGAAAGCATTGCGCTGATGCATCTGCATACTCTACTGCTGCAAAACCCTCCAAGAACTGAGTCAATAAAAAAAAACATTTGGGGCTGATTTTTATCCAGATGAACTCTCTCCAAATATTTTAAGGCAACCAGCAAAATGGCCAACTTCTGACTTTTTTAACCCTTCTCCTGAAACCTGCATCGGGTCTGAAAGAAAGCACTGTCTCAAAAAAGATCTTGTTCTGTGAGCCTGAGCTGCAGAACTGGATGTGGTACTGGGTCTGCCCGTCCCCAGCGCTACCTCAGTCACCTCCCTGCACCCCGGCTCTGCCCTGACCCCTTGGTATCTCTGCAGCTCGACTTTCTGTGGATACGTGGCCACAAAAGACTGAAAATCCACGCGGGTTTGCAGAGGAAGCCTCACCCCCATCCTACAAAACAACATTAACTCCTGCCAGGGAAACCTCTCACCCAGTCCCTCCCAGAATCGCGTTTGCCTTTTTTTGAGCCATGTTAAGCAGGGAGCTCACACCAAACCCACATCTTGCTCCTCTCCTGTCTTTCCACCTAATGAACTCCCAGCTGAAAACAAACGCTGACTGCTGCTGCTGAAACCTCTGTCTGCTCTTGGCATTTAACAGCCCAAGGGGCTAAGTGGTTTACCAATTACTGTTTTCATAAATGAGCATCCTTTTAGTTTTTTATTATCATTTTAAAAGGTTCCCACCTCTTCCAGTGCCCTCAGCGCTGCCTCCAACCCCAGCAGACGTCTCTGCGCCCAGCAGCGGCACAGGGCACATGTGGCTGATTTGCTGGGGGCAAAGAGAGGAAAGAAACACCCGGCTGCCCCAGCGACCCGCCCGCCGCAGCAAGCGGAGCTTTTCCTGGGGCCTCGCAGCTCCTCGTCAGGAGGGCTTCCCATCCCGTGCTACCAGCCCTGCTTCTCAGCACAAGACTTCAGTCTCACTTGTGATTTATTCCGTACTCATTTTACAGGTTTTGTGCTTCTTCACGTCTTCTCCGGCCTAAGAATTTCTTGGGAGATGCTGTATCCAACACTTTATTGGACTTCAGGCAGATTCAACATACTGCAGCTCAGAAAATCAGCCCTTACTGCTTTCCCCTCTCCTGCCCCCACTCAGAATCAGGCAGTAGGATTGCCGTCTCTGGTTATAAAACACTATCTCTCTTTTTTTTTTTTTTGATAGCTCTGTCATAAATCCTCATGCTTGGATTTGCAATTTCATGTGACAGCTCTTTCCAGGCACCAAGTGGAGTTTATCTCATCTCCCTGACTTGAACCTCTCAGGATTTTTAGTTTTGCTTCATCTCAGATCTGTAATTTCCATTTCTGAGTTCAATGTCATCCTCCTCATTGAAAGAGTGGCAGAACACTCCTTTTGGGCCGGGCAGACATCTATTCCTGGTTATGAACCCCCTGCATGAATCCTCCTGCTCTGCCTCCTCTTGAGCCACCTGCGAGCTACAGGTCTCAGCCAAAACTTTTTCCCCCCTGTTCAGACTCAGGAGGAATTCAGGTTACAGCTACCTCTTCCTCACGCTGATGCCTGTTGTTGTCAAAGGGAAGCAGAGTGACTAACACCGAACCCTGCGGCAGGATTTGCCTCCCTGGGGGATCCTGGCTGTTTCTGTCAGATGCTGCGAGCTGCCAGCAGCTTATCTCCGATGATGGGATCTGCCCGTTTCACCGAGCGCACATCCGCATCCCCGACCTCAGCACGTTGGCCACGGACAGACTGTGAAGCCCGCCGGCCTCTCGGCTTTCTCATCCCAGGGCAAGACCCGCTTGGCACCTTCTTGTTATTTTTGGCTGTGCTTTTGTCTCTGCAATCATCTAACCTTCAGCAGTGAAAACAAAACCACAGAAGGCTGCTGCCCTGGCCTTTGGCTCGCTGTGAGCAACCGGGATGGGCAGAGGCTGAAGGCTAAAACCTCAAATTAGCAGCATGGGACTGGAATGGGCCAGCACTGACCAGGCAGCTCAGACCTCTCACTGCAAGGGCAGGAAGGCTGCAGGGAGAGAGGAGGTGGTCATCTGGATTCAGACAAATGCCCACTTTTTGCTAATTAATTGAAATGCAGTGTGGATACCAAGAAGGTTTAGATGACTGCTTAGCTACCTATTCCCATAAAGCTATGTGTGAGTTCATCAAGCAGCTGAGAAAGGGAAATCATTCTGCTGCGTTCATTAGAGACGCACACGTGTAAGAGAAAGCAGAGCAGCGAAATCAGAGCTTTGCTCACAGCTCAGGCTCAGGCTCCACACTCATTAACACCAGCTCAGGGCAGCACCAGATGACACAGCAGCAATGATCTGAGTGGAATCAAGCATCAAGACATGACAGCAATTTCTCTCCAAACAGCCAGACCATAACTGCAGTGCACATCTAGATCGATGACAGCAATGCCCAAGTCACCATCAAGTTACCGTGACGAAGCTACTCCTTAAAACCTTTGGGTTTTCTGTGGTTTGGGGTTTTTTAATAAAATAATTACATTCATCACACATCCGCTGTGGGGATACGAACAGTTATGCTGGGATAATCATTGCAGGAAGGTGGATAAGATGCTGCCTAAGCCAGCGCTGTTGCAGAGAGAATTACTGTCAATTCTTGACCTCAAGCTCAGCAGCTAGAGGGAAATTATTTAACTTTGCCGTATGGCATTTTCCTTTCTTGTAGGAAAGAAGTGATAGCAAAGATTCACTTTCCAGGATCAAAGGAGGGAAAATGGATCAGTAGCTGAAAACTACTTTACCAGTCCTGCCTGAAAAGGGGTGAGAGCTATCGGACAGAAACAACAATATTCAAGTACTCAGCCAGCATGGAGGGCTGATGCGCCGTGTCTAACACATCCTGAATGAAATCATTCCTATCCCCATTCCTATCCCCCTTCACCCATTCGGCTATCAGATCAGTATAAACAAAGACAAAGAGCTAAGCAATAAAAATGCGGAGGCTCGTTCTGTAAGTCTGGAGTTGTGAGTAAGGAGAACAGTGAGTTAGAGGGGAGGATTTGCAACTTGGCTTTTAGTGAAGGCTCCTCTCTCCAGAGTGCAAA
>JAAGAY010011854.1:0-10167 GCA_011801015.1 Ardeotis arabs
AGCAAATTTATACTACTACTACTTAGTATTTCCTGCTTCCAAAACTAAAAAAAAAAAAAAAAAAAAGGTGCATTTTCGCCAGACTGCCCACTGCTAAGAAGAATTTGGATCTTGTTTGTATCTACGTGGAACATAAACTGTTAGAGACATGCAGGGGACAATTTAGTAAAAGTGAAAAAGTGATTACCTGCAACACAAAACAAGATCATATAATTACGTAATACAGGTGGTTTTGTAAGCTAGCAGACTGCAAGACCACATGGTTCAGTATCCTACCTGCAACAAATGCCACATTGGACAGTTCAAAAGCTCTGTCAACTTAAATTAGGATGGCTGCAAGTAAGCTGCCTCTTTATTCCTGTTACATCTTCTGTTGCCCAAAGTCAGATAAGTTTTATAACTGAAATATTGTCCTTAATAGTCTTAAGTGAAATCTCTGCTGGTGCCAAATCAGAAAAACACTGTATATTCTTGATATCTATGTGCCAAAGCTTCTTCTGAAGCTTGCTGAATTTTGTGTGACAATAAGCACCGCTGTACTGGGAAAAAAAAAAAAAAAAAAAAAAAAGCCAAAAAAAAGTTTTAATCAATTTTGCTACTAAATGCTTTAAGAGCTACAATTTTATAAGTCAACCTTCTCCTGAACTCATGCACACTAGATTTAACATTGTATTGTTAAAGATTTTATTTGCATATGTCTCTAAGACTTAGTTGTTTACTTACACTAATTCAAGTGCAATCCCACCATTTCCTACTACTACTATTCTCTCAGCTTGAGCCAAATTCTTCTGAAAAGCCTGCATTAAGAAAGGAAAAAAAGTCAATTACAACTTAGATCGTATGTTCCCTCACACTGATCAATTATATCCTTTTCAGTATTTTCTTGCTTTCTTAGTCTTGTTTTGAATTTCTCAGACTAAGGATACACACTTACTTATGCTAAGATCTGTTAAGGAAGCTAATGAAGCCTGTGAAGTTTTATGACATTAAGTTATTGATACAGCCTTACAAGTCTCGAATTGAGACAGCAGAATTTAAATTATTACATGTAAGCCAATTCAACAGAGCCCTTAATAGAATCCAGGAGACTTTTCTCTGTCCTAGAGACCATTAGCCTTGTGGTATCTATTAATTCAATTTTATCAAAACTTGCATAACTTTCACAGTAATTTGAATAACATTAAAAAGGCAAAGATACAGAAATTTAGGACTTTAAAAATTCCTTATCAGAAGTCAGGAATTTAAAAAATAATTTGTAGCAAATCTGAGAACCTGTTTTATTTGTCAAAAAGACTTTCAGAAAGAAAAGAGACTTTAAGTCTCCAAATCATATCTTAGAGGTGAAAGAAACAAAAAATACAGCCCAGACAGTATTTTTAGATCATAGTATAACCACTTCAAGTATTTTATTTCAAACAAATCAAGAATCATGACTATAAGACCAACTATTGTGATTACACAAAAATCTGTTCATCCATGTTTCCGCTTTACCTGACTAATTGTGTCAGAGAACCTAAACTGTAAAAGACCATGAAAACTGCAGTCTTTTAATCCCTTTAGAGAAGGATACTGAATTTATATCAGAGGGGACTAGCAAAGCAACCAATCATCATCAAAAAAAACCCCAACAAACAAAAAACTAGAAACAAGTATTTTCAGCCTTATTCAAAGTTCAACATCAGTTCTGACAAATCATAGCCCAGCCTACTGTTTGCCACAGTGGCCAACAGTGGATGCACAGGGAAGACCATCAGAAGATGACAAGCACACACTGATGCTATCCTGGAATACTCCCACAGGTTCCAGACACCACTGATGCCACTCAGGTGGGATCTTTCTCTTCAATTTAGACAAGATTAAATTTATCAAGGGCTATCTTCTTTGCATGCTTTTTCTTCCCTCTTCCCCTACGGCTCTTTTTTTTTTTTTATTAACTCAAGAAAAGTTTTAATATCCAAAACAAACAACAACAATTTCACAGTTTCACTTCAGTTTGCTTAAAAAGTAACTCCTTTTTTATTCTTAACGTCAAACTTCCTTTGTTGAATTACAGTTCTTACACCACGGAGAAGCAGTGTTCACTTTCACTCTGCCTCCTCTAATTTGAAAGACCTATAGCAGTGAAACCTCACTTTCTCCTTCCAAGCTGAAGTCTATTAAGTCATTCCTCATGTGGAAGCTTTTCCCCGTCCTTGACTGTAACTGTAACTCTTTCCTGTACAATGCTGAGAAGCTACACTAGAACTCGGAAAAAATGTCCTTCAGTAGCTTTTCACTGTAAGAAGCAGCCCTTTCTACCGTGTACCAGATACTCCTTCTCAGGGAAGTTTCTACTGGTGCCTACTTCCTGTTTATATTTTCAGATTGGCTTCTGCCTGGAGGGTAAAAAAAATACCATTTATTCTAGATTATCATGTAAGAAATACTGTCTATGAGCTATCTATAGACTTAATAAATTTAGTGACTAATTAACTTATTTAATGGTATTTAAAGGCTATTTCTCTGCTACTGTAACTGTTTCTATTTAAGGATATATAATTACAAACATTATGTCATGTTTCTCCATTTCACTCTATAATCATTGTTGGTATTTTGCATCAGAAGCAGGAATATATTATAAACTTCTAAGTTGAAAACACATTTACCTTTGCACTGTCAGTATCCCGGATTCCTAATACATATGGGTTTCCTTCAAAAATTAATTTTGGCTTTGCTCCAGCACACAGACAAAGTTTTTCATACACATATTCTTTCCCATCTTCAGTGAAAATTTTCTGTTAAAAATGAAGATAAAAAAAAAAAACAATTGGAGACATCTAACAGAACACCAGCATTTTTTTTCCCCTCAGTGTCACAGTATTTTGCAGATATTAAAAGCTGTAAACGGCTTCTTAAAGAGCACCACAGGCTTACAAGCCTACGTATATGGTACTATATGACCAGTAACACAGAAAGTGTACACAGTGCACTCAAAGAAAGACAAAATATAAAGATTACCACTTGGTGGCACTCCGTACTCACTGCCTGTGCTAAAAGAAGAGTAAGTTCTCTATCACTCCACTAATAGATGTAGACCTATGCATTACTACATATCAGCAATTAAGAATCTCATTCAAAACATTTCAACAACTGTAAACCTGCACCAACTTAACTAGGCACAGGCTAGAATACAGTTTAGAAAGCCCACATATTCTGTTCTTTGCTCAAGAAAAAGGGTAGGCACTAAACAACCTATAAAGTTGTTAATATTTTGGTTTTTGTAGCAACAAGCAGTAGTTCAGGAATCAGGGATCTCTCCAATGAAGGGTTACAGAAATTTGCAGACACAATGATATACAGCATTGGTTTCATTGACTGGTTTCCCTGCTATTCCAATCAGATATTCCACATAGTATCTCTAAAGATATAAATCTAAAAGATATGGTTTCTTAATGAACAAGTAATTTTTGATATGCAGTGGACAACATTGTAGATATTTCTGCTTGAACAACAGTGTAAGTGATAAGTGAACTTAAAGTTAGGCAGTATTGTCTTGGGAACTTAACAATTTAATAACCAGAATGTTCTTGAACAGAATTTCACACTCAAAACCACGTTCACCTCTTTCTTAGATTTTTTCATATAAATTATTTGAAAAAACACATAAAAATAAAAGAGAAAACATTAGCTTACATGTTCATCACTTTTCAATTGTTTTACTCCAGACTGTATAACTTTAATATTGGGATACCGTTTTTCTAACAGAGAACTTGGTTGCTCTTCTACATCAAATTCCTCAAGTGTTCTGGAGACCTGAAGAAAGAAGAGAGGTATTTAAAAATATGAATCATTTATCCATCTCCTTTTCTAAAGCTTGTAACAAAATGCGTTATGCTCATTTCCGGTAAAGAAGCCACAACATAAAGCCCATATTGTCTCAAAACATGTTATCATGTTACTGCTAAAAGTTTATTTTTATATGCAGAATCTTTTCATGCCTATTCCTGGCAAAGGCTCAAAGTAGTACAGAGAATTTTAATTCTAAAGCTAGATATTAAGGAAAAATGGAGAACCCTGATGGCTGCCCTAACTGCTATAATGTTTTATTCCATAAACAAACTATGTTATTAGAGTTGTTAACACTGCTTTTTAACTTACCTGGTGCAGTGTTAAGACCTTGTTTTTCTGTTTGTTATAACTTCAATACAATAACTCAATGATGTTCTCCCATGCAAGCATCTTCCCCTCCTCGGCATTTTGGGAAAAAAATTGTTGGTCAAAATAGCTTAAAGAATTATGGAAACACTGTTATCTGGAATAAATATTTTTACTCTATTTAAAAAAGATCTGGTGACATTTTCTTCAAAAACCTAATGAGTCAAAATCCTCTTGTTGCAATTAGTTGACCCTTATGTCAGGAAAAGTACCTACTGTTGTTCAGCCTGTAAGTGGGACATATAAGACAAGCGTTCAGGCAAAACAGATTCATGATCACCTCAACGCATTTTACTCCATCAGCATCTAATTCATAGTCACTATCTGGTATTTCAGAGACTGGGGCGGGTAGTGGGAAGAGGCAAACCAAAACTTGAAAACATTCAAGTAAGTCATGTTGATTTTGGGTTTCTTCCAGAAGGGAGCAGCTGCATGGGAATCTCCAGGCCTTCTACTTTATAGAATATTCAAAGAGTCTGGAACACAGCTAGGAACCAGAAGACACATCATGCTTGCAATTCAGAGCGAAATTAAGATGCTCATGTTCAATACTTAGATGCTGCTGCCTTCGAATAGTATTTAGCTATTTCTTTATTCTTCAGATATTGAAGCTTCTGCCGATGTGAATTACAGACTTAACGTTTCTGCAATGGGTAAATGTCTTTCCTGGATACTCAGGACCCTACTGTCAGCACTCCAAAGCTCAGAAGATATTCTCTACTTGAGTGTTACTCTACCAGTCTCACATAGAGCTCTCAGTCTCTCAGCTGTGTTCTGAGCATCCTGTTAGCCCTGGATAGAAACCACAACAGAAAAAGGAAGAGATGCCGATAGCCAATTACAACCACTAAATGCAAAGAACTGCTGTTCAAATGTCTCTACGCTTTACTTCGCCCCTGCAATGATTTGAATGAGGCATTCATACACTAGGAAGAATTAGGTTAAAACCAGGCTGTCAGATAAACTGCAGAGTGGTCTTTCTTTACTTGTCATCAGATATGCCTCACCTGTTAAGATAACATGTTTCAGAAAGAGAGTCATGAATATAAATGCCAGGTGGAAGCCCAGCTCCGAGTGTCTTAACTGTCCCTGAGAGTAAAACCTAACTTCTTACTGGCTGGCAGCTTTACATCCCGAGTTCTGTCCAATCAGTCTCCAGCTCTTTCAATGCCCTATGATAGAGTTTAAAGTTCCCTCAGAGTGGGAAAAAGACCAGTGCTTTCAAGATCCGAGTACCTCTGTGAAACCAGCTTAATGAATCTACTAGCCAGAAATATGAACTCGTGTCTGGGTTTTATTTTCTTTTTCAAACCTGCAGGAAAGGACATCAAATCACCAGCTACTGGAGATGCAGACAAAGCTGAAGGCAATTTCACAGAAGGCTAGCCCTTTTTTTGTTACTTGTCTTGTTTCTGCCTGAAATTGAAACACACTACTGTATATGAGAACCACTGGCAAGATGAAGTTTCTTAAGCAATTTATTTCAAAGATACCATTTCAGTGCTTAAAATGGAGCATCCATTAACAAGGTAGTGAAATAAACCTTCAGTAACTTAGGAAATACTTCAACCATGTAAGCACCCAGTTTAAACTCCGCTTGAATGTTGTGAATATATTCACCAATTACTAATGGTTATGAATCACTATAAAATATCTCATCAGTCCTATGAACACTTACCACTGCAGTCACACTAACGTGAAAACAAGTTCAAAACAATAAGCATTTTCAGGTTTAGGTTCTAAATTATCTGTACCTATACAAACTTCTGAAGGTGTCTTACCATAAGAAAAACTAAGTCTCTTACCTGTTTGAAATTCGTTACAGCTTTTATAACCGGAGAAGCTGTCATTAAAAAAATGTCTTCTGATGGGAAATCCATGGCCAGCTTGCAAAGAAACAGAAATCATTATGAGTGAATACAGTCATCAATAGGTTTCAACTTTAAGACCGTAAAACTATTGGTGAAAAGTAGCATATGTTACTACATTGCTTTTGTCTTGTAAAATCCTATTGGATAAACACTACTTCAAGATTATGAAAGGATAATGATTGAAATGAACAGAATTTGGAGACCCAAGATTTTAATTCATTCACACACAAATACGTCTTCAAGAACTGCAGCCATGGTATAAACAACTATTCAGAAGACTATTCTCACAGTATTCTAAAGGCCAACTGCAGGAACAGACTACGATCATGTGATTTCTGGAGACATCCAGTTGCTGGATGTACATTTCTATAATTGCACAGCACTAACCGTTCACAGATTTTGTTTTGACAGAGGAAACGCTCACTCCTATTGGCTATTTTAAATGTTATTTAGTGAACTGATAAATGGATTATCATCTTCAGAGTGCTACTAAGCAATACAAGACTTTTGTAGGCCTTAAGCCAAAATGAAGAGAACCCATTTTAAATGTGCATTGTTCTGTAACAGAAAATAAATCAGCTCTGTCAAGTACAAACCAATCATCTCTGAGGTACAGACAAAAGATGAATGGAGAAGTTATATGAGCCACAATGAAGCACATTTCATGTTACACATGAGCAACTGAGCTATAAAGGGACTAGCATGTATTCCTGTAGCTCAGACAGGAGCAATCTAACAGAGTACTCTGAAGATGAAAGTGGTGAAACCTTGTTGGTTTGAGGGAGACTGACATGGTCATACCACAGGCAAATTAATTTAACGAGGCTATGTAAAGCAATGTAATGCACACATTATAGCATGAATCCCTAACAGGTGTTTCACACATACTGTAGCTGTATGCTTTGTACTGACAGACAAAAGGAAGAAAGGTTGACACGTAACACACTGCACTGCAGCAGTTGCTCCCAGCTCTAACTGGGAATGGAACGCACACGATCATGTTAAATATCTTTATTAATGACACACAGTGGGATTTAGTGCACCCTCTGCAAGTTTACAGATAATACCAAGCTGAGTGGTGCAGTCAATTACTTAGAGGTAAGGGATGCCAACCAGAGAGATCTTGACAGGTTTGAAGTTCATGAAGTTCAACAAGGCCCAGTGCAAAGTCCTGTACCTTGAGCTGGGGCATCAGTACGTGCTAGGAGATAAATGTATCGAGAGCCAGTATCAGTACAGGCTAGGAGATAAATAAATTGAGAGCAGCCCTGCAGAGAAGGACTTGGGGATACTGGTTGATGAAAAATTAGAAAAGGGCTGTCAATGTGCGCACACAGTCCAGAAAGCCAATCATATCCCGGACTGCATAAAAAGAAGCGTGGCCAGCAGGTCAAGGGACCTCACCTGCAGTACTGCATCCAGCTCTTGGGCTTCCAGCACAAGACAGACATTGACCTGTTAGAGAAGGTCCAGAGTAGGGCCATGGTCAACCGTCAAGAGGGCTGGAGCACCTCTCCTATGAGGACAAGCTGAGGGAGCTAGGATTATTCAGCCTGGAGAAGAGGAGGCTCCAAGGAGACCCTGCTGTGGCCTTTCAAGACATAAAGGAGGCATAAAAGAAAAACAGAAAGACTTTCGACCAGGGCCTGTAGTGACAGGACAAGGTGCAACAGTTTTAAACTGAAAGAGAGTAGATTTAGATTAGGTATAAGGAAGAAATTCTTTACTGTGACAGTGGTGAGGCACCAGAACAGGCTGCCCAGAGAAGCTGTGGATGCCTCATCCCTGGAAGTGTTTAAGGCCAGGTTGGATGGGGCTTTGAGCAACCTGATCTACTGGAAGATGTCCCTGACCACAGCAGGGGGGTTGGAACTACATGATCTTTAAAGGTCCCTTCCAACCCAAAACATTCTGCGAGTCTGTGTAATAATCATCAGATATACACTGTAACTTAAAATTTTAAGACTGAGATAATGTACTTCGCATCACTTACGCTTAAATGCTTACCTCTGCTCTCTTATTAAGATCTAATGGTTGTTTGAAACTTGCATTCAGTATTATTAAGGTTATTGCATTTCTTTACCTTTTAAAATACTAAAATTAGAAATCTGCCAGATAGAATATCAGGTTTAACCATGCATATGGAAATGTGTAAGTCATCACAATGCATGAAAGGCAGAAATGACACAAAACATTTTGTGACAGAGAAAATCTAACTCCGGCTTGTAAGGAAAATTCAGCTTTTAAGACATTTTGTCAGAATATTTTAAAATGTACTCAAAAAGTAACTAACTCCATGTGAATTTTTTGAGACAGACCTGGTGCAACGATTATTCTTAGACAGCTGCCTGAAAAGTCTGAACTACAAGACATCACATAATGCATACTCAAAATGCCAATATGATGGACAAGTTGTTTATCGCCACTATGTTCCACAGAATTGTACTTGCTCAAAACCAGGACCGAGAAAAATTTTGTTCAATTTTCCTCTTTTATTTAAAGCATGCCCCCAGCTGGATGCACAACAGACAATGCCACTTTTAGGGGACTTGGTGAATTAAAACATATGGTAGAAGACCACTAATACTCACTGCTAACTGTGCTTCCTGCAGTACTATGAGATGAGAAAAGGAAGCAAGTCTCTGTTATCACATAACAATCTGATTTGGGTTTTCCATGAAAAAAAAAAAAATAAGAGTGAGGGAAAGGAAAGAGCATAAGAAAAGAGCTGTGAATTACAGCAATAAGTGGCACTCTTTATGACCTCTGGAAGAAAACAAAGCCCGAACTCTGTGGCACTAACACAGCAGAAAGTATTTTCAAGAAAACAATAAATTTTAGTCTCTTTTATAGCAATCTTAAAGACTACAGACATCCAATATATATTGAAAATAACTGTACTGTGAAATAGGATCACAGCAATTAAATACAATTCTAAATTACTTCCAGAAAAACATAAAGTCTCTGGGAATATTAAATATTGACCCAAATCTTACTCTTGCAAGCATGTAAGGATAAACAAGAGCCTTAATTAATAGTTTAAGCAACTTTTAAGGGATTACCCATATTAATATAGCATTTAAGTGTCCATATTACTGGAGCTCACATATTACATTAACCATGAATAAAGGGAAAAAAACCCTCAAACTAATAAATGGTAGAAACAAACCGATTCCATAAAGACTAAGAACAGTATCGATTTTTTTTTTCTTAATTTAGTTTGCATGTGGTTTATACAATAAGCCAGGGATGAAATAATACAACTTCATTACTAGAGAACAGATACATCTGGAGCACAGTCTTTATACTGCTTTGTAGTTTTAACAGATAAAATATTCTTCACCAAACTAATAACCACATCATTTTATTCCACATTACAGGTTCAAAATTACCTCCAGTTACTGTTACTTTAAAAACACCAAACACTTGGAAACCAAGAAACAAACGACTTTATTTTCAGAGGTTGAACTCACAGAAGGCTGAAGAGACTGGACAGTCTCCACAGGTGTACAGCCCTAAACACGGACCCAATAAAACCAGAGCAATATTTTTATAACTAGTGCATCATAGCAGCCTTCACCTTAGCTGCAGTACAATCCTTTATGGCTATGGGGAATAATGCAGGCAGTGCTCCTTAAGTTTCTGACCTCTTGCCTAGCATAGAGAATGGTACCTTCCTCACGTTAGAAAGTTTTAACTCGTATGCCCTCATCAGGCTATTTATGTACTCACTGTAGAGATGAGAATATTTATGCAATTAGAAATCCAATTGACTGTTTCTACAGAATCTCGTAAGTTGACCCTGAAAGCATTTATGTTTCTGAGTAAAGCAGACACCCGAGCGGTCCCTACAGCCGCCCACGCCAGTCTCACCCAGCGTGCGGCCGGCCGAGTTCAAGGCGCGCACGCCGTTACACCGGGCCCGTACGGGCCCACGTCACCTGCCCACGGGCTCTGAAACGCTGAAATTACAACAGCAACAACATCGGGCCCCGGAGCCGCCTCCAGGAGCCCCAGGGCCAAACCCTGCCCTCACCGACCGGGGAGGGCCAAGGCTGCCGACCGGGGCCAACGCGGCGCCACCAGGACCAACATGGCGGCT